>DWON01010107.1:0-10983 GCA_018251015.1 Phocides pigmalion okeechobee
GATCGACGTAGAGCCGCGCGTCTCTCATCCCGGGGGGTATTCGACCCCCTTAAGCAAAAGCCCGGGCAAAGAGGGAACCTTCGAGGCCCGAATAATCCCTACCCCTCTTCTCCCCCGCGTAGAGCTTGACAGTACCGCTGGTTTGAGCGATAGAGCGAGAGTAGGAAGTTACGTTACATTTAAAAGCGAGTCAACCATCTTAATCATCCGGAGTATCAACGCTTCTACATATGAGATCGCACAGACGACCAGTCCTGTGTGAGGTTGAACGTTGATATCTAAGAACTGTAGCGACTACTTAATATCAGATAACCTGCATTCTCGTTTGTTACTCTGCTCACATAAAACTTAGCTAACTTTCAGAGTACGGAAATGTTGCATGGTTTTATGATTATTATAAAATGTTTACCGAAATTGCTTAAAAATATATGACTGATACACCAGCCAAGTGTCTACGTAACATGTTGCTTAATTTTACAAGCCCGTAGTATATCATATTACGCGTGATCAAACAAACATTTGACTGGCCAATAATTATAGAGACGACTAATAGAACGCTCAACGTAAAATTTATTTAGTTAGTAAAAGTAGTTGAAAGGTGGGAGAACTATAGTTCGACCGGGGAGGTACCACCGCCGCCCTCACAATCCGCCGTAAAGCATTCCTTGTGTTTTGGTTGTACCGTGCGGTTGCCGGCTACACTTACTCTTCAAGAGTAGCAACGTATCTACGTTCGAGCCCAGATGGGATTTCGGTCGTGTTTGTTATTGTACGTGGATGTCTATGGGCTGCGACTACTTAACATTAGGTGTTTTGCGTGCTCGTTTGCTGCTCTTGTCACATAAAATCTTTATAGTTGTTAAAACGACTATATTTTTACTTATCTAATTATCTATCATATTTTTTTAAATATGCTCTTTTTACATTATTTCATGTATTTAAAAATGATTAATTAGTTAAGATTCGTACCTATTAATGTTTTATAGCTTTGTACGAGCAAATAAATGATTATGACTATGATTTAAGTTTATTAAATGCAATTAACATTTTTTTACTATTCAAATATTCTGCTTAAAATATTTACAAAAGTAGAAACAAATTGAAAAACAGGGAAAACACTTTACTAAGTAATAAAGAAAAAAACTTCAATATGAAGTATTTATACGACGAAAATAATATTTAATAAATATGAAACATAATAATCTTGATTAATATTTGATTATTAATAAATATTCGTTTTTAGGAAAAATAGATATAAATAAAATAAATGCGCTTGATCGTTTCCTCGTGGCATTTATAGTCAAGACTCTAGTTATCTCGTTGTATAGCAAATTTATTTGCCATGGTACGCTCCAGCTTTTGGATCAATTTAATAATTAATAACTATTAATTATTTTATTTATGGAAGTGGCAAGTGAGAATGCAGTTTACAATTTAAAAAGTGTTTGCTACCGTTTATGGATATTTTTATATCTCTAAAACTGGAATCCCTTCCAAAGTCTATAACAGATGTATTAAAAATATGTCTTATATATTAAATAATATAGTAAATAGGCAGATATATTTGATGTACAAAAGGTAATCCCATCCTAAATATTGACTTTTTCTTTTCTGCAGGATCCATTGAAGATCAAGATGACAACCGCAAGTGTTCTCCTCACAGTGGGTACGACATGGACGACGAATAGCGAGAAGTGTGATAAAGATGACAGATTGGGACGCATTGCGAGGAACATTGCCGCTGTCGCCGCAAGTGATTTGAGGGAGACACCGGCTACCAGAGAGCAGGCGCTTCGCATCATGAGGGATTGGATACAACAGAACAATGACATCAAAAATGTCAGACAAGGTAAAATCATTTAGTGGACTATCTTTGGTATGAACCAACCGTCCCACTTACTGTAACTTGGAAAATGATAATGATTTTACACATTAAATGATATTTTAATTTTAAAAGCATTTTTCAAATGTGACTTAGCTTATTCAAGCAAATAAACAATTTCTTCGGTATTATAATATTAGAATTGCGATTGCTATTCACCGCGGGAATGCAGCTAGCGCTCTGGGAACCACGCCGCATGGGCACTCCCTTTAGATTGTTTAGTTTAGATTTTATTATGATTAGTTTTACAATTTTCAATATTAGAATGGATATAACTTAACTTACTCTTTGTTATCTCTAACATTTGATATTTTCCGTAAACTTACTTAATTTAAAAATAAATGTTCTTCAGTTATGCTGAACATTGTACTATTTTAAATTTGACATTATTTGAATAAAATTATTGTTCTTCATTTTCACTTATTATTCACAGACGAACCCTTCCTTCTCCGTTTCCTTCGCCACAAGAAGTACAGCATACCGATGGCCCAGCAGACCCTGCTGAAATACCTCAGTCTTCGGAAGTACTACCCTCAATCATTCACAAAATTGGATTGCGAAGATCCCAGGCTATTGGAGATCTTAAATAATGGGTAATTATAATTTAATTAACTTTTTGACGGAACTATGCTCGAGACTTCGGCTTTGTTTTTATATAGATAGCGCCTCGTTGAATGTTACGATGTAGATTCATATTGGTACAAATAAATATAGATTCTGTCATATTGAACACTATGATATAATATTCGAGTACCAGTGAGCATGAGCATGCGTAAATCTTTTTTATGCTATTTTTGCCTCAAAAAAGTTTTCAAAGGCATCTGGTATCATGGGACCGATTTCGAGTTATATGCTATTTCCACCCACTAAAAACCAATCAGAGGGTACCTACTGTACTTATTAGAGATACATATATAGAGATACCAGAATCTTGAAACGACCGAACTAGTGTCTCTAGGACGCCTTTCCCGGGATCGCTAGGTGGGAACTGTTCATGCTCCCATTATTATTTCTTCTAATGCCGGAAAACTCTTTTACTCGCCACGTATGATAGCATAGTGCTATTCCTGTCCCGAGCTACAGGGACACCTAGTCAGCATTTACCTCATGACCCAATTAATTCATAGTGTAGCCTTTATACATTATGTAAGTTTGTAATGGGTCATTCAATTCAAAAAATTCAAAATCATTAATAACAATATATAATATATTTGTGGTGCATTTTTGTCTTTTACTCTATTTCATTTTAAACTAGATGTAGCCCGCGATTTTTTTGAATATTCTAGTTTTCCAAAAGTCCAAAAGTGCTCACATATTTGTCTTTGATTCTAGGAGATCGAAGCGTCTTACTAATTAATCTATTATTCAATATACAATAACGCGTCTCTTACACGATATTTATATAACCGTCGGGAATCAAAACATAAAGTTACCTAGGATTACTAAACATCTTGTACTTTTACTTTGCTTAATTTTACATAACTTTCTTATTTATGCACCGTTTGAAATGACGTGTAAAATGTTAAATGAACAACATAACGAAATTACTTAGCCGTTTATAAAATTAGTGCGCAAAAACACAAATATTCCAACATTAAACATTATAAATTAGCCGTGTTGTTTAGCCGTAACCACGTCCTATGCAACTAGTTCGAAATATCGGCAAATAAAAGTGTTCGTAAGTACACGTTACATAATCAAATGTATGTATAAATTCCACGAAGATAATGGTTAAAAATCATATACCAACGCGCAATTGGGCAACGCAGTAGAATATGACCTAAACCATGTCATACTAATAGGACTACTGTCCCCTTACTGTCCTATCGGAGGGACAGTAATGGGTTGATGATGATGAATCTTTCTGGTCCGAAGATAAAGTATGTGCCATACAGTCAAAGAGTGAAACATTGGAATATAATGATGACCATACGCTGAAGATGTTACATATTGGCAAGTGTCAACTTTCTTCGTGACAATGATTGATGTGAAATATGTTCGGTATCGTAACGTTGTTTTAGAACCAGATTCATAAAATTATATTCGAATGCGTATGTTATGTATTTACGGCATAATGAAAGAAACGTACAACAAAATAGTTATCTTCAACCGATCTCATAAATGAAACAGGTTCGGGAATTTTGCAAATATTTTTATAAATTCATTTAAATTATGTTTAGCTTTACACCTCCTTGTACTGTCTTTTAATAAATAAAATACATTAAATTATACTAAAAATAGTAAAAATATCAGATCATTTGCATGAATATGGGTATAATTTTTTGAATTAAAACATCCGCCATTACTGGCAGGCAAAAAGATAAATACCATAGATTGTCTATCAAATAACGTTGGGTTATCATTACCAAACGCTGATCTTGTTGAAGCTTGGATTCCAAACTATCTCAAATAAATGTGATAATAAATTTACATGAACGTGCTAATGTTTGCCACGCTTTAATTAATCTTTGCCTAATTTTCTTACGTACTATTTTATTGCGATTATCGCAATACTCAAATAATTACGTATGTACATAATACGTAATAAAATATTATGACACGCGATTCAAACATTTTAGGCAATTTCCGCTTTTTATATTATTATACACTGACTTCAAAAATAACGCAACTAATTAAGTAAAATTAGAAAAAATATAAATTAACGGATGTATTTTTTATAAAATAAATAAATAAAATGTGTACGGAAATAAAATCGATAAAGTAGTTGTTACATGTTATGTAAATATGTGAATTGAGACTTTTGTCTGTTCGTTCATGACATAAATATTATTGGATAGATTTTGACATATTATTGTTGTAACCATAGGTTAAGTGAAAGTGGTAACTCTTAAATCTCTGATCATAACTCAGTTTGGAGGTAAAAAGTAATTTCAACAAAATCTATTAAAATACACGCGACATCATAAAAAATATAAGATCGATTTTGACATGTATTTGTCTTGTCGTGTATTGTTTTGAGAGAGTTATAACTTAGATTAAAGTCTGTGGTAATAACTCATTGTGGGAGTCATTATAAAAAGTACTTTCTAACAAAATCTCTTTCCCAAGATTAATATTCACGTGATATCACACTAAAATAATTAAATCGATTTTGACGTATATTGTCTCCTAGTCTTTCTGAGAGTTCAAACTATAAAATATGTCATTATGCAAAAGTAATTTCAATTTAACATTAGGAAAAAGCAACAAAATCTCATCCCCAAGATCAAAATTCAAAATTTACGCAATGTCACAAAAAATATTTGTTTGATTTTGATGAATTTTTTCATAAACCATAGCAATTATAGGAGTAACTCTGACTAAAATCTATGATCATAATGGTATAAAAAGTAATTTGTACGGGAGTTTTCGGTGGTACTCTCTATGGTAATCTACTTTTTTTGTACTTTACTTTTAATTTATTTTATTCATTATCATCATCGGGGGACGTTCTAGCCTCTTTGGGCGGGGGAATACGGGCCTCGAGGTACACCCTCTTTGCCCGGGCCTGAACTCGGGGGTTGCACCCCGGCTTAACTATAGCAGCCCTCGCCCACTGTCAAGTGGGGGGGTGGCTCGGGATAATCCCTCCGGCATGCTCAACGTCCGCCGTCCGCCAGCTGGTACTGCCCGACGCCGGCGAGTGGTACGGCCCGCGGGTCCAAGCGACACGTTAGCGTGCAGTCCGGCTGGGCTCGCTTCACATCGCGGGTCAGATGACCGTGCTGTGGTTGCGGGGCAGCGTTAAGGAGGAGCTTCCGGAAGGTTAGCGGATCGATGATGATGATAGACCTTCACCTTTCCTCCCCGTATAAGCGGGGGCGGTGACCGGTCTGACGCTGCGGCCTTCGCTCTTCTTCTCCTTGGAGGCAGCGACTGGTTCAACGCACCTGAACCCTTTCCAACGAAAGGGCCAGGTGCCAAATCTCGGCAAGCGTCCTCTCCTTTTAGTCGCCTCTTACGACAGGCAGGAGATACCGTAGCGCTATTCAGGTCCCGCGCTACAGGGACTTATTTTATTTTGTACTCAAAAAATTGGTTAATAGTATCAGGCGTCAGCTGTTAAAAAACTACTTAGCAACAATCCGCCACCACAATGTATAATGGTATATATTTCAAAGCATGCACTATGCCCACCCTTGCATTTAATACTCTAAAAGTATTAACAAGAGGAAATATTCAATTGAATTATTACGGTAGGAAAATCTCATTCTCAATCTCTCAATATCACATTA
The DNA here is from genome assembly GCA_018251015.1 of Phocides pigmalion okeechobee. Lineage (NCBI taxonomy): Eukaryota > Metazoa > Arthropoda > Insecta > Lepidoptera > Hesperiidae > Phocides > Phocides pigmalion. Next base: position 6,118 of record DWON01010107.1, read on the forward strand.
CAATTACGACTAATATTCAATAGATTGATGGTAGCATACGCCCCCGAGAGCTATTGTCTGATTGCGAAAAACGCTGAACCTTGCTTACCAAACTAGACGCGTCTTACGACGTAAATTGCCTAATACGAATTTTTGGAGCCAGGCCTTTTTGTTTCACGAGACCTTGAATACCTTGATCTACGTGTGACTGGTTATGTAAGGAAAAATTTCTTCTATGATATAATTTTGTTTCCTAATTCAAGGTACATAGCAGTTTCGCCGGTCCGCGACGCGAAGGGTCGCCGGGTCATCGTTTACAACATGAGTAAGTTGTTCGCAACATGAGTAATTCGGCATTTGGTAACCTACACGCACATGTATATGCACACGCACACGCATACGCACATGTATATGTACACGCACACGTATACACAATATAACGGACACAGAGGTACAAGGTTCAATCTCGGTCAGGCATACATCTAAATAATGAATCTCTCTGTTCTGGGTCTTCGTGTGTGTCTATTGATCATTGTATATATCAAACGGTATACGAGGAATCCTATTTTTATGATAATTATTTTTAATTGGAACATGAATAATTATCAATGGCAAACTTACTGGCTGGTAGTTTTACAGTAAATAGCAATATATGTATAAATAGCAATTTAATGTAAAAATATGTGATAAAAAAAAATATGTGTTTCGATTTTGTGACAGGGATGTTTTTTTTATGCGAGAAACCGCACCTCTCCAACTGAAACACTAGTAATGCTATACGGCGGATTATAAGGGCGTCGGTGGTACCTCCCCGGTTGAACTATAGTGGTCCCATAGTAGTGTATATCAAAATGTCATGATGATCGAAACATTATAATATAATCCTAGATCGAAACTTCAAAAATGAAGCAATAAATTATTTAAATTGGAAAAATATGCAGATATCTTTTTGTTTATATATTATACATAATATGTGTTTTTACGAACGTAAAAACGATAAAAGCAATTTCTACGTGGTATGTACATGTTTTGTGTCTTTTTTTACTCATAGCTCATCACATAAAAAATATTATACGGATCTTGACGTTATTGTCAAAATCATAGATTTTGTGAGAAGATTAAATCTCACAAAAATCTGTGATTTTAACTCATTACGGTTACACAAAATACTGAAGAAACGAAAAGGGGACGTATTACACCTATCTGCTACACATACCCGGCGGTTTCTAACACCTCTCGCGGGGGAGGAGATTGGTAGGGATTCTTCGGGCCTCCAGGGTTCCCTCTTTGACCGGGTTTCTTCTCGAAGGGGTTCAGAGACGGAACAGGTCACGCGGCTCTACATCGATCATTTTACGTAACACAGCTATATCCATTAAAAAATAACGATGTAACGGGAAAGAATCGATGGCCGGCCCCAGGCATACGGTTTTACATATTTTTACTTTTATATACTTTTAACATACCTTTACTTTTACAATCGTTTTTCAATTTCTTTTTTCTATTCTTTGCTTCTTTTGAATTGCAGCGACCGTGCGAAAGCTTGCGATTGTACGCCATTGCAAATTTATTCTTTAGTTGGATAATAACAAAGTTATGTTGTTATAATTTATTAAAGTACTCAATTAATATTACTTTATTTTAATTAATGAATAGTTGCTGAGAGTCAACTTTTAACCTAGTCAGTTTCATTAAAAGTTACAAATTTTATAGAATCGGTTTTTTTTTATTCCAATAATAAGATTTTCATGTTGCTAAATTTACGTGTGCGATTTTTCATTGAAAATTATTTTTCTTCCAACCTATCGCTCACGTAGTAGGTATCAGAATATTAAAATTCAATTTTAAGCGTATTTACGCCTACCTGCTTGTTAATTTATAATTTGTAAACTGAAAGGAAAAATAGCACGAGTTTTCGTAGTGGGACAAAATGTTGAATGTTGTTGTTAAAACTATTTTCCATTTTTACTTTAAACATTCCATCAATATTTTGCATTATTGTTTCTGTTATTACAAAAATTAGATATGTTATACATTGCTACTTGAGCGATATGTAATTATATGTTTGTGGTGCTGTGCTTGTGTTTATCTCAAATATGTATAAACAATGTAACTTTGTTGAAGCTTGCTCTTAACAAAATTTACCCTATAAGCGATCATATGTAAATCCTTCTGTCGTAGGTAAATTCAATGCTAATAAATTCACATGTTGGGACATGTGTCGCATCCACGTCCTCATTTACGAGTCGTTGCTCGACGATCCGCAAGACCAGATCTTCGGCTTTGTCCACGTTGGCGAAGGTGCAGGCGTCACTGGCGCTCACGTCACTTCTTGGAATCCCACGGACTTTGCAAGGCTCATGAAGTGGGGAGAGGTGAGTTTGTTTATAAAATGAGAGTAGCAAACCAACATGCAGTCCATCCACAGATATGATAAGTGCAGCAGTCCCACTTGAAGTCTATCCCAGATAAAACTTAAAGTTGGAGATCACACAGGTTACTTTTAAAGACTAAGTTGATCGACTAATTTGTAAATGAGATCGTCAACTGTTCGTCAGAAGTGTTGCTAGTTTTGAAAATTAACTTGGTTGATTCATTTATAAGTAACACGGTCCAGACATTTCTGCAGGAACGCAACTATTATTTTACGCTTGAAATAGGTGTGGCGGTGGTACCTCTGTTCGAACTTTTTTATGTGAGAAGAGTAGTAAACGAGCATACAAACCACCCATTTACACATCCACCTATAACCACAAACACGATTGAAATCCTATCTGAGCTCGAACGTTGCTACTCCTGATGACTATGATGGTCTTCTCGCTTCAAAGTGTAGCCGGCAACCGTATCTCTTTACGCAAGTAATGCTTTGGTGGATTACAAGGGTGGCGGTGGTACCTCTGCAGTCGAACTATAGTTCTTCCATCTTTAAAACTACAATTTCTACCACCTTGTAAAACTTAGTACAGTTACACTTACGTAACACGCAAACATATCAGCTGCCTGATGTAAACTGATGGCTACAGCTCTTGGATATCCCCTATACGACATGAAACAGGACTAAAGTCCTATTTGAAGCTGTATGTCAGTACGTTGCCATTCTTGAAGGCAGTCGTCTCACTTCTGAGTGTGGCATTTTATTTATTTATTTTAATGGATTACCAAGGCAAGATACAGCATTTAGGGAATAAAAATTACATGATTACAGTTGATAACAAATAACTGTTCTTACAATTAAAGGTAGCCACAGCATGCATTTACATATATATAAATAACCTATACTCAAAATATACAAAAAAGATACAATGAGACAATATTTAATTGATTTTAATTATGCGAGGATCTGGTCAACTTCTTTTAGCTTGGCTACAAATTTAGGTAGACTATTAAAATGAACATCTAGATCAGCTTTTTTTGTACGATCGTTATACAGACTGGAAATAAGGACTATCGGTGAACTGCGATCCAGATCAGTACTGCATATCCTAGTTAGGAATAGATTGCATGGACTAAGCGGTATTCTAGCGGGTACAATATATTGAATCCTATTTCATAGGGATGGACAGTCGATGAGACCATTTGTCAATTTATGTAGAAATATTAAATCTAAGTGGGTTCGGCGTGATGAAAATTGATCAAGATGAAGGTAAAATCTGTCTGCATAAGTTTGTACGGTTCTTGGTGGTTTGAACCGATACGCCAGGCTGCGAACATTTTTTTTTTGACTCTTGCTATTCTGTCTATGTGGGTCTTATAGACTGGGCAACACGCACTACTACAGTATTCCAACTTATTCCTCACATAGCTGTTGTAAAGTTGGATAACAGCGAGTGGTTTCTTAAATCCTTTCGTACATCTCAGAATGAAACCAAGAGCTTTGTTTGCTTCGTTAATTACTTGATCGATATGATTGGCAAAACATACGAGTAGTTTAGAGTCCATAACTACTGGATTGTGCATAGATTGTGAGGGCTACCATGATATACATATATCTATCTGATTAAAATCTGTATCTGCCACTTGTAACGATTACCGCCTAAATTATTTACTCGCTGTAACCTGCGCTTTCATTTGCAAAATACATGTTTAAAATAAAAAAAAAACTTAACTTATTGCCTATAAATATTATGTACAAAATGCATGTTGTACATGAGGTTCTGAATAAATAAGCAAATGACGTGAATAAGTAGCAAAATGACCAAAACATACTTTACAATGTCGTCCTAATGTACTATCAATTGTTATTACTGACATATGTATAAATCGTTTTGTTCTGATATTGAACATCGTATTATTTTCAGCAATCATTACCAATGCGTCACAAGGATTTTTATCTCATAAACATTCCATCAGCTATCAAGTACATCATAGATTTTGCTACCAGCAAAGTGTCGCAGAAGATGAGCGAAAGATTGCATGTAAGTATCTTCATATCTAACCTTGTTTCCAGAATAAAAATAGAGCTATGGTACACTACACCGATTAAGGGAGGATTAGTAGAACTCATGTAACGGAGAATTTTTATGATGGGCATAAGTATACGTTTTGTTATCCAATGTGTTTGGCGAGTTTCTTAGAGAACCGTTTTAAGTAGTAATTAATATATATAAGAAAATATAATAATTTTATAACATATAATAATATAACGCAACACGCGTTCTATTTGTTCGTCTGTCTTTTGTTTTTTTTGTATTCATTCCGCTCTGTACAATCGAAAACGCGTCATATTTTTCTGGTTTTGTAACAAACTTAAAATAAATAATAATGCGAAAATAACCACGTTTTGAGTATTTGCGAGCTTCCTCCACCTCCTAACATTGGTCCTTCGATGTCGGATATATAACAAGAAAAGAAAACGAAAATTTCAAATACATGTAATAGTAACAAAAT
>DWON01010108.1:0-10983 GCA_018251015.1 Phocides pigmalion okeechobee
TTACGGCGGGTTATGAGGGTGGCGGTGGTACCGCCCCGGGCAAGCTCTAAAGGCTCTACCACCTTTAAAATATGTGATACAAGATATTTTATGCATTAAAATTATGTCTTCTGTACACAATACCAAAAATTAAGTCACATGACAATGAATATAAAGTTATTTTTCCTAACATAGTTGGCGCTTTTTACTTACACTTTATTATTATATGTTACATATATGCGTGTAAAATTGTCCCATGCTAAATACACACTATGATTTTGTCACTGAAGATGCCAAAAAAGCATAACTTCCATACTACATCTGCAATACAGATAACGTAAAAATAATCGAATAATTTCTTTGATATCTTTTTATGTAAATTCTAAGAATGAACCCATAACGGTAGACAAACGCTTATCGTGGTTTAAACGGCCGATCCATTAAACTTTATGACCCATAGAGAATAGATAATTTAGGAAAACATCCCCCGTATATTTATGAGCATTAGTGGGGTGACAACGTGTACAGTCCCGCCCACGTGGTAAATTATTATCACCCTACTGTTTAAGCTATTTTCATATTTGGTGGGCGGCGCTTGGAATCCATACAAGCGAAGTGTAAATTCTTAAGATTGTCGTCGAGATAATCAGCTTAATTTAGCCAACGATTCTTACCGTATCTTTTTAAGGTAGAAGAGTGGAGCGTGCAAGCTACCTTAAGTGAGTGGACGCTGCAGCGAGAGGACATCATGGAGCGCGTGGAATTTAGATAAGCCAAATTCAAATAGAGCTTAAGTCCTGCCATAAGTCGTGCGTTACTGCCTTTTACTGCTGAGGACTAATATTGTCGACTAGCTTGTAAATGTAACACTTCACGTGTTCCTGGTTGTATGTGGATGTCGATCGGCTGCAGCGACTTTTTACATCAAATGGACTGACAGCTCGATTGCTACTTTTCTCAAATTAAAAACAGTTGGATGTAAATGTCCATGGATGGAGGTGACTTTCAGGTGAATCTTTGTTTGCCACATCAATTTGATAAATAATATCATCCTTATCAATCTTACCCTAGGAAAGATTCTGCGTATGTTCCGAACGGAAGAGGTGTGACCGGAAACTATATCTCATGTCGAGTAGGCAGTAATGGACCCAGAATTATCTTGTTATATCCACGGGAGTTCAGAGAAAATAATCTATATGATGCAACATGCTCGGGTATCCCCTCCGAATGATAACCCTCTTCATTATTTCAACCCTTTTCTACTTTCTTCATTTTCAGTCATAATCCATATCTTCGCGAAAATGCGGAACTGTGGACTTCCTACATTTTTGACAATCTTATGGAAAACTCTGTGGTATGCAGTTTTCGTCAAGAGTTTTCCTTTACTATTCAATCAAGTTATAATAATTTCTATTTAGCAACGTAACTTCAAAACATCAGGGACTCGAACCCGAATCCTACCAGTTGGCTATTACAGCAAACATGAATAATGCAAACATATTTTAAAAAATGAACATATTTCAAAAAACTTTTGGCGCTTAAGGGGGAAGATTTAAACTTTCCGTTTCTCGTACTATAGACTAAAGTTGTAGTGACGCTTTGTTTTGGGGCGAAACACGTGTTGGTACTAATATGTATAATGGTATATATTTTTAATTACACCACATTTTCCTATCCACATAGTGCATGCTTTGAAATATATACCATTATACATTGTGGTGGCAGATTGTTGCAAAGTAGTTTTTCACAACAATTTTATAGTGATGCATTATTTTTTAATTTAGTAAAATGACATATGATTTTAAGTTTTATCATTGTCGAATTAATGCATTTTACTATGTACTGGGTACTCAAGATTAGAGGTGACCACAATCGGCAATAAAAAATCGTTAATCGGTACATATTAATTGGATTAGGGAAATAACTTTAGCATCTTAGATACAGATATATACAAACTCTATAATAGGTATGGTATTTGTGTATTAGAAGAATTGTGTTATATTGATTTTTATTAGTATGTATAATTTAGAATAATGAGTATTTACGCAAGCTTGACAAAACGAACCTAGGGAGATTAACGCTGGAGGAGAGTCAAAAGTCTAAACAAATAAAACGAACAGCGAGTAGGTGGGTAATGACAGAATTCAACCATTAAGAGACACAATAACATTCCATAACATAAAATGTCGACAATGTGACGTCTCGTCCTATTGCGCTTTGTATGGCGCCGATATAAAATTCAATTTCCTGCATTTTTGTGCGAGCCTCCAGGCGGTCGTGTTTTGTGGCCATTTTTACGTTATGCTGTCGTGGATTGAATTTAAATAGGTGTAAAGTGATATATAATTCGTTGTGTAAAGGATATTGTAGACTTTTGGCTTACATAAAACAAGTATTTGATTATGTATGCGCAACATAAACACACACACACACACACAAGCACGCAAGTACATATATATGTATAACGTTGGAGATGATGGCGAGCGGCATGACTCTTTCTTATACAGTCAGGCCGTTTTCTTCGTCACTTTGTACTCTTTATTCGATTTGTATTTATTTTCATTCATATTTAGTTATAAATGGAATAATAAAATTATATGTTTTAATTAATAGAAGTTTTTATAATTGCATTTTATTCAATCCCACATTATAAATATCCTTTAATTATAAATTCTTTAAATTACTATCAACTTCTAAGTTTCAATTTTATCTCTATTTAATTTTTTTAATCGTGATTAATATAAAAAAAGTAAATTTAAAAGTAAAACACGGTATTGAAAAATTACGCTCTAAAAATATGAAAAAAGAAAATATTCTCATCTGAAATTGGTATTTACAAACTATTCAATATTTATCGTCTATTATATAACAACCTTATAAGTAATATATTTTACGTACTTAATACATATTTTCACTGAGGTTGTGAAAAGAGTCATGGTCGTACATACACGCGTATGTACGGCCATATAAGCATTACGGTCACATTTACGGATACATTTCGGTCAAAATCATAACCCAACTTTTTGCTTCGCCGTAGTCGGGTATCAATAAACATATGGGTACCTAATCTTTAAAAAAATATAGGTTTAAAAATTGACACCCACTAAAACTTTTCATTCCTAAAAGCCTAAAAAATAAAAATACGGTTGACAGTGGATTTTCACGCCTTTTTCCAATTTCCCCGTCTGGGCATATCGCATGTCCATTTGAATGACTTCGCCTTTTTTCCATTCACCACGTTATTGAAAACTCAGTTGAATGACATTTTATTAACATACGTATGATTTCAGTGCATCTGCGGTCGGTTTTTAGATATTTTCGTTTTTAAGCGAGTTTGTTGTGTCATCCTAACTCGTTTTTTCTTTATTTATACGAATATTTTTACTGTTCATGTGCAAATTTAACACCTTTTGAGTTATTTTATGCAATAACATTGTTAGAGGAATGATACATCATGACTACAACAACATATAAATATTTAGGTACCAATTCTATGCAAGTATAAAACTGATTTTGAGATGAAAATATTTTTTTTATTAAAATAATACAAAGAATATTTTTTTTTAATATATTCGCTAACTAAACGTGATGTTTCGCTACTCAAACCGTTATTGAGTACCTACTGGATATTATAATACAGTATCTAGTTTAAAACGCACTATTTAAACTTTGCTTTAATTTTTTAAGGTTGCCGGATACACGTAATTGGAGGCGACCATCTTAGTCCTCAAGAGTAGGAACGCATCCGCGTCCATCCTTAAATAGAACTTCTGTTCTATTTGATATTGGACGTGGTTGTCCATGGGCTGCAGTGACCACTTAACAGCAGGTGGCCTGCATGTCCGTTTCTTACTCTTTTACAATAAAAAAAAAGATTAAAACAAATAAAAACAGCATTTGATTGTCAAAATAGATTGATTATTATAAATCACATACACACAGAAATGTACTAATAAAAAATAATAAATATAAGATTTTTTTTGTCGTAATCAAAGCGCGTCAATAGATTTATTGATATCAAAAACTTTTACTGTGCAAACCAAATAATTATAGTGATTCCCTTAGCTAAAACGCATAATAATAAGTTAAACATTCATATGAAAAACATACGTTTGCCATACAATGTTTTCTATGCGCAGAATACATCATTTTGCTTCTTAATTTTAATTCAAGAACAAACTTTACGTGCTTCGAAACCCACGCGGCTAATAAAGACCGAGAAAGAACCAACACATTAACCAAATAAAAACATTGCTTCTCAAACGACTTCACAAATCCCATAAACCATTAGGCTCCCTTCGCAAAGCAAACATCTCGCCCCACGACCACACGACACGATTGCGATAAATAGTTGTAATTCACGATATCGCGTTATATAATGCGACGTATCGCATTACGACCGACGCTCGATAATACGAGACACGCGCTTATGAAATTTGATGTCGTGAGAGATTGTCGCAGAAGATACTTGTCGTTTACACATTACTTTTATGCCTATTATTATACTATAAATTATTACTAATGTATTCGAGATTTATCATCTACATTTTTCAAGAACAACCTTAGTTTAAAGCCGATAAACTGATTTACAATAGTAACTTGGATATTCGTTAAGTGTAAGTAAATACTTTATAATGAAATTAAATATTGAAATTTATATTTGAATTCCATTCACACTGAATTTAAATGATAAGTTTTTTGTATTTTATTTGAATTTGTTACTTACCTACCATACCAATGAAAGTTTCAAGAATATAAAATTTAGTAAAATATTGCATTATAAACGCGCCGGGGCAGTTTTTGGGCTAAATACCATTTACTTTATTTTTATTTTCATTATGACGAAATTTTATACGATGGATATGGATTTTGCATGACCTTATTAATGTTAAAATGAATACATACACGTACTTTCAATTTACAATCTCTGTATTTTTTTTCGAATATACATACATTGATCTACTAAAACAACTCTAATAGTAATATAAACGCAGCCATGAGAGTTACACATGTAGGCAGAAAACGCGCTTAAATACATTCTCTTCAATGCTTATTCATTGCCCACACCTCGTTAAGGGAGCAGTACCCTTGTAAAAGTCAGCGTGAATAGAACTAATCCTTATCTGGGCTGAGGGTTAGAGTGAATCAATTAAAGATAAGCAAATATGCTCCATTGTGCCTCCCCCAGATTGAATTAGTTGGTGTGAGAGAGGAAATTAACTTTTGCCGGATAAAGCGATCAGTCATGTGTTCTGACGCACCCTTTAATTGTAATCAAAAGTAAATTGTCCGTATTGTTTCAGCAGGATTAACACTGACTTTTATTATTTTAAAGTATTTGTATATGGATTTAATTAAAGAAACGTATATATGTTAATAAAATGACTTTTTATTTCTAAACTTAAATCCTCGATTTAGAAAGGAACATAGCGGGAGCGGGATGGAGATGGAGTATATGAAAGTAGTTTAAGAAGAGTAGAAGCTAAAAAATGTAATAGAAAAAATCAGAGTAACTATAAAAATCCATTCTTTTATTTTTTATATATATTCTATATTTAAATGCATTTTGTATTGTTACTAAATTATTTGTTCTTGTTGACCTAATAAAACAATAATTTAGGAAAATATTGACACACATTTATTTTTTGCGTGTGATGATTCAGATAAAAATAATTGAAAATAATTTAATCATGACAAAAATCTCTTTATTTCTATATTATATATCCTAACAATTACATTGATTCTTTTGTTTTCAGTCATTTCAATTCAAATCTTTTTTATTGTGTCCTGGGTACTCATGGTTATTTTGATTGCCGATATTCCGAACCAGTTGCATGGTGCTCGTGCTCCATGCAACGCTCCGTGGTTGCTCCTGGTCACATCTAAACGGCGTTCTTGCGGAAGGTGGTTAAATGTAATTGGTAGTAAAATGAATAAATTCCGCGAAGATATTACTTAAAAATCAAATGTTTATCTTACCTCAGGTTAACACTGGGTACAGGCATTCGATTTCACCATTAATCAAACACACAAATGAATCAAAAAACTTCTGATAACAACACTACCTCACTAACGAAAGACAAAACAATTCCTACTATTATATAAAAGTGAAACATTGTCCATTTGTTTGTAAGATTTTTGAACTCTTAAACTACTGATTTAATCTATTTGTGTTTATTAATTTATCTTAATTTATTTATTATAAGATTTTAAATTGATATTATCGTGGAATCCATACGTTATGCAGTATAATGGGTACTCACAATTAACGATTTTTGATTTTTAATTGCCGATATTTCACAGTTTCGTCGTGACCACGAGCCTTGCAACTGGTTCGAAATATCGGCGATCAAAAATAAAAAATCGTTAATCGTGAGTACCCTTTATATAACATAATGTAATTTATTTATTGTCACTCGAATTATCTCAATATGTTTTCTATATCAATAAATCACGAATATTGTACACAAAGAGCTTGTAAATATTAATACTTAATATTATATATTTTAAGCTATATTTTTATTTTACATATTACTACGGATATAGTAGACTAAGTTTAGTATTTTCTGGTGGGCGAAGCTATCGGTCGACACTAGTATACAATAAAGCCATATTGTTACAATCGACAAATACATTAAGCTTTCTATCGTCCGGGGAATAAAATGCGGAACGAATATTGACATTTCACACAAAAGATTACACCGCAACCGACTTAATACCTTACACAATTAAGTTATCCCTCCCACACAAATGAAATCGTAATTTATTAGCTTTTTTAATGTGAGAACTTCAAACACATTTAAACCTCGGCTTACGCTTGTAAGCTCATTTGAATTTTTTATTAATAATGGACGCTTAATAAATCCAAGGGATATGGATGGCTTTAATAAATGCGGTATAATGGCTGTATTGTTATTATTATTAATTTAGTCATGAATAATTCAGAAGAGGTGTGAGGTTCCTTATCGACCGCTCATTTTGTGTGGTCGTTTAATAGTTAAATTAGTCTAATCGTAATTTATCATTATATTGGATGAGATGAGAAATGTTTATTATTACTACTTATAAGATAAGGTATTTAAAAAAATGTGCTCAAGGCAGATGTAAAAACCAAAATTGATGATCATTTGATTTGATTAAAATAAGTCAAATAAATAAAAACATAGAGTCACATTAATAAAATTAAATATAATTTTCTTTTTTTATTATAACGGTATGTAAAATATGTACAAAACAAATAAAAAGAGCGGTGGTGAAGACAGCCATGACAATCTTACCGTCAGGACGCCATAATAATAGGTTTTTCACAAAAAAATTATGGTTTGGTAATTTGTGATCTTATCTTCAAAAACATGTTTTTATATAAAGAATAAACGTCAGTTATTTTAAAACTAAATAAGGTCGTAGATACGGTTTAACATTGTTTTACCTTCGTAAACCAACAGGTATGGTACATATCGATCATACACGCTGAGTGTTCCAGGTTCGATTCCCTGTCAGACAGACATCTAAAATATGAATTCAAAATTCTGTTCTGAGACTCTACGCTTGTGTCTTTTTACATGTCTGTGGTAGGGACCACAACCCTCTCGGTCCTAGTGTTAAGCTATGAATGTAGAAAGGGATTTAAAATAACAGATAAGTTTTATAAATAATTTAGCACGTTTTTATGGCAAATTTAGTATCTTTATAGACGTTGAACATCTTTATAGGCTAATGCACGCATATTAATCTTTCAAATGACGCATCTCGTAATAAATGAACAGACTTTTGTTTTCTCAAACAATCCCACTTTCGTGGAAACATGAAAGGCAATATTAATCTCGTACACATATCATTACGCTCACTCGATATCAGCTGCGTAATAATCATTTATTATGCACACCTGAAGAGATGCGTGACGCGAAGAAAGTAAAATATTGTCGATGGTAAGCTTGTTTCCAAAGACATTTCTTCATAGGACACAAGTGGAATACGATTATTGAAGTGAGGACTTCTAACAGGACATATGTGTAATTTTTTTTTTATATTGACTTTTTTATAAAGTTAAGTATTATGTAGATAAACTAAAAAGTATGGAAACAAGAGACGTGCATCGGTAAGAAACTTATAGTATTGTCGATGGTACTTTCGCTTCCAAAGACGTTTCTTTACAGAATACAATTGGAATACAGTCATTGTAGTAACGTTTCTTAACAGGACTCAAGTCGAACGTAATTTTTGTAGGGACGTTTTACAACAAAATACAAGTACCATACACAATAAAATTATTGTAGTGATTAATAAGGTTTTTTTGCAAGAAAAATGCCATACTTTATATAAAGATTGGCACTTTCTTATTAAAAAAAAATGTGTATGGTACGCTTGTTTTTAATTTATTTTTTTAATAAAATACATGTGGAATATAATTATTATAGTCGCGTTTTTTGGACAAAAATTTGATGTGGTGTAAATCTAATGTTAATATATTTAATTAATATTCACAAACTTGTACCAAAAATGGGTTTGGAATAAAATACGGACTGGTTGTTATATATATAAAGTAAAAAAAGCGCATTAATGAACGAATGAGTAAAGGAGTACAACGAAAACCATTTGCCGTTGCCGTGCCGTTAATGGAAACCCGTACCGATAACTAGAGTTGGCGATTTTTCCGTGTCGACGTTATTAATGCGTTGATGGGTGCGTGTTTGGCGTCATGCGTTATCACAACGCTCCAATGACGCCAACCAACTTCACTAATGCGTTGCTCGATCTGTGCGCAATAGAACAAGTTTATTATGTGTTTGAAAATGTACAATTTATGAACAAATTTATTGGGTAAAAGGGCTATAAATATGGAGTATGGCTAGGCTAGGAGGTTCTTAGAATCCGTATTTTTATGTGAGAAGATTAGCAAATGATGTAATGTAGTATCTGTCGCCCATAGATATTCATATATCCCCTCAAACATGACTGAACTCCTATCTGAGGTCAAACATAAAGACGTTCTTACTCCTGAGGACTAAGATGATTGTCTCGTCACATACAACACATGAAATTCGTGTGCGCACTGGTTCAAATTTATATATCTCAGGGGAAGGTTAGGGTCAAATACCAGACGCGCGTCTCTAATTTTTCATAGTTACATAGGTATTAGAACTTAATTATACCTTGTTTAACGGTGATGGAAAGCGTCGTGAAGAAACCAGCATGCCTAAAAGTTGCCTAGAATTTTCTCTAAAAGCCTATAGGCTTATAAAAGGTGAGTTTGTGAGTTGGAGCCCAAAAGATCATAATGAGTTTTTAATGATGACTTTGTGTGATACAACCCTAAAGCCCATAAGGCGTCAGCTCGTGTAGTAGAACCCTAAACCCAGCGACACCGGAACAAAGAACACAATTAGAAGGCAATCCTCGAATTCCCGGACCGGTTTGTCGTTTGACAATAATTTCACACGTTATACCCGTTTAGCGTTTAACACGCCTCTATTCGGTGCACTAATGCGCTGTGTAAACTTTGCACAGCGCCCACCCGCAGCGTCAGCCTGTTCACAGCTTAAACTTTGCCTTTAACGTTTAATACTTTTAAAATTTAATGTAAAAGTATACATCCAGACTTATAGATACAGTGAATATGAAATATTATCAGCTATATATGTCTCTGAAGATCCTTTTCTACCTTCCCTTCTTGTCGTGTACTTTTAGTTGACATTTTAAGCTACTTTTAATGTTATAAATTGATACACACACATATATGAATACAATAGCTTTACAACACAGTGTAAAGCTACTATGTTTTTGTGTAGTAAGACAAGAGCACAAATATTATGGGAATCAACTGCCCTCAAAAGTAACAATCTATGATCGTCTAAGTAGACCTAAGTAGAATTACTATTGGTTGTATAAATGAATTTGACCGCGAGGCAGAATTGCTGACAATAAAAGATGATAGAATATTAAGAACGTAGCTGTTAGGATCAGCATGTTTAAGTAGCAATGGGCTGTACTCATCGCTCAACGGACAGGTAATTTTGTCGCTCGGCAACCAGAAATTAAGGGCTGAACAGGAACAGTATGGTTTTAGTCAGTAAAAATCTGACATACCCCTTCGTCACTAGGTAGAGTCCACCATGTAATGTTTTCCACATCCGAAACAATAAAAAAGCGGGTAACTTTTCGGCAGAAACTGTTCTTGAATTGCAACTACGTCAAGTCAAAATAGCTCTGGTCGACCTCCTACCATATCGACTCATGAAGAAGATAGCAAGAAATCTTAGGAATTCAAAGAACACATAGGACTTATTTAAACGGTGTCTATATTTCTTTTTGTGTATACAGTTCTACTAGTGGACCCAAAATTATTGAATAAAAAATCTTTCTTAAATATTTATATTCAAAATATTTGAGTACAAAAGAATTTGGAATTCAACGCTACCTATCTTCCAATTACTTCTAAGAACATTAAGGGGATCCTTTAAACATACAAAAATCATCAAAGTTGGTCATACGTGTAGTACTCCGACATTTAATTTTCTTATTTAATCCTTCTTACAACAAATATAAAAAAGAAATACAAAAGACCGGCTCAATGCTAAAAGTTACTAGTCAGTCTTCATGCAGATAAACGAATTTCATATTAATTTATATTGACGAATACGCCATTGCTAAGATGCTAGGAGCCTCAGCTACTCTATCTAATAAGTACAAATGAATGTCCGTGTTTATTATCCAATTAACGCAGAATTGTCCGTGGTCACGCCACTCTGGCGCTAACGAATCATCCATGGGCTGAGCCAATCTGTTCAAACATACCTGTTTGTTTAAACTTACGTACAACTGACTACCGGGCTTAATTGTTCAAGGATTTTTATGTGAGAAAAGCAGCAATTGAGCGTGGAGGTCACCTGAAGTAAAGCCAGTCCATGGACATCTGCATACTTCTTATATATCGCTTGTCCGCAATAATACTGTATTAACTCTAGAAACGTACTTTTTCAGGAAAAGCGATTAAAGTTTTTAACG
>DWON01010109.1:0-10983 GCA_018251015.1 Phocides pigmalion okeechobee
ATATATATATATATATATATATATATATATATGTGTGTGTGTTCAAGAGACTGTATGGTTGTTACATTTACATGGTTATTTCTAACACTTATTAATTATAGGTAACATTATTATCAAAAAAACAAAATGCAAGATATTAGTCAAAATAAATAATAATGACAATGTATCTTTAAAAAATAGGATCCAACAAAAAAAATCCAAAAATGTACATAAAAATTTTAATCATGTAATACATGCGTGATATTGATGGTCAATATAAATTATCGATTTACATTTGATTTACTATTTCAAAATACCAGTGAAGCGTAAGAGCTACACGACCTTACCATGTACGAATCGTTTATAAAAAAGCTATTTAAATTGAATTGAAGTTTAATGAAATTGATGTTTAATTTTAGGTTTGAATTTTAAATGTCAATGTGTATGCGAGTTCAAGGCTATGTCATCACGGTCTCTTCAATGTTTAATTAATATTTATCAGACTTAAAAGCCATATTGGAGTTTTTAATATTAATTTAATCGACAATTATCCAGAATCCCATAATAGGTTAATGACATACCATTCTGAAGTTTGACAGTTCTGTTAACTGATAAGATCATCAAAACAAGATTGTTGATGTTTGAGCAACTAAATTTCTACTTAATTAGAGTCTTGACACACTTTTAGTAGTGTTTTAGAAACTGGGGATATATTGTTCTGCTACCAAGTTAAACAGCTAAATCTAAATTCGCTTGTATGCTAAATTATTGTTGCTATTTAACTCCGTCGTTAAATAACTGTTGTCAACAATGGCCACACATAAATATGTAACATTATTTGTAATAGGAAAAGAAATAAAGTTTTATTATCAACGAAATAGTTGTTTTTTATATTTATAATTTATTACTCTAAAAGTTGGTCCTTCGAGCTGGATCAAATCTCTCGTATTTCCTAAATATCTATGAAAATCTTAAAACTAATTATAATAAAAGCCTAATCTTAATAAGCTAAAGGGAGTCCGAGTCCATGCGTTATAGTTCCAAGAACGCTACAAATTTGTAAAAAACTGAATGAAGATAAAATCACAATATCTACATTTATTAAAAAAATAGGAATCACGTTCTTTATACAGATTCATAAGTGGGACAAACGGTATTTTGTATATCATAAAACGAATAAAGCCGCGTTTATTTCATAGTTTATATACATATACATACATCGCTTATTTAGTAATATATTGGCACTTAAAAAAAAAATATTTTTGTACTTTCTAAGTTTTGGAAGTTTTTAATTTATGTACAGGAAGGAAAAATGTAGTAGCAACAGCCTTGGTAATGAGACAACACTTTTAATTAAACAGAAAAGAAGTTTAAATTAGTTATTAAACAAACATTGTGTAAAAAGACGTATCACAAGACCAATGATTATTTAAATGACAAACTCATAGGGTCTGAAACGACTCCAGCTCTACGACTCCATTAATTTAAGTTATTATTAGTAAACTACATTTTTAAACATGGAAAATTTGTGTGTTTTGAAGTTTCTTTCGCCAACTCTTTTCCAAAACGAAACACCTTACGAGCCGGTGGTAGTTTATTGACGGTCAAAGAGAGTTCTGTAAAGAGTCTACTTTGAATAAAACTATTTGGATTTTGATTGAAACATTAAATTTTCAAGAGATAAATCAAATCAAAATCATTTATTTCAGGCAATATAAACAAATATACAAAAAGCTATAATTGAGTACAGAGGCCGATAGTATAAATACCTTACAGACTAACATACTTGCTGAATATATATAGTAATAATAGTTATAACTACGTCACGGTTTCTTGAAAAAAAATCTTAAAAATTTTAAAATAAAAATAAAATCGGTAAATGTGCCAATATATTGCTACGTGAACTATATATAGTATAGTTATATATAGTAATAACAGGTTGAGGTTACGGTTTGTATCGGGTTTTAATATTTAAGTCTTAGTATAAGGCTTTTTTAATTTATTTTAAGTTATTTTTGTATGTGAATGTGCTTTCTGTGTGACTTAGTAAATGAGGTGTTCCATATTAACTAACTTAACTTAAGAACAGAACTAAATAACGTTTATAGTTATGTTTAAAATGTTAAAAAATTGTTTTAAGAAAACTCAATTATTGTTGAAATGATTTATATACAGGTTTATTATTACAATGAAAACCTTCAAAGTAATTATAATTAAATCACCAGTAATGTGTTGCAGCCTGTACGATTTATTCTCTAGTTTTTTTGCAAAGATATACAAAGTACAAACCAAAAAGATAGACCTTTCTTTTTAATAATATATAGAGACTCATTTTAGTCGATATATCCATAAATACTTTCATTTCCTGTTTTGCCCCCCCTAGTGGGTGAATTTCCAAAAAGTCATTTGTTGCTCTTTTACGCTATATCTGTATATAGCGTATTCTGTACCCTTCTTACAAAATTTCATGATTCTAAGTTCAGGGATTATAGTCTGGGTCTGTTAATCTCCTCCCTTTTTTATACCCTTATATTATACTTATCCCGTTTTGGTTGCCGGATACACATTATTGGAGGTGACCGTCTTTGTCCTCAAGAGAAGGAACGCATCCGCGTCCACCCTTAAATAGAACTTCGGTTCTATTTGAGATTGGACGTGGTTGTCCATGGGCTGCAGTGGCCACTTAACATCAGGTCGCCTGCATGCTCGTTTCTTACTCTATCACAATAAAAAAATATACAAAAATAAATATCTTTTCAAAAAAGGAGTCTCTACGTCACTCGCTGTTCGGCCTTGGCATGCAGTTGTGTACTGCGGCTACTGTTTGAAAAAACAAGAATCGCTTCATGCACTATCGGGCAACGCATAAATATTAATAACTTTTTAATTAATTATTTATTATGTTCTGTGAGCGATGTTCAAATTGAGTCGTTCGATGTGATTGATGTTTTCTGTTATTTATCAAGATTTGATTATATATTATTTACATTTTAATTGTAATAATGGCCTAAAACTAATTATTATAAAAGCCTAACCTAAACAGTCTAAAAAGAGTCCGAGCCCATACGGGTTCTAAAAACGCTAGCCGCAATAGTTAGTAGCAATCTCAATTCTCTGCCCAAGATATGAACTAGCCCTTTTATCAACGGCGTCGATCAAAAGTGGGACAAATTGTTTGAAAAATTAGATTTTGATTTGATTGCCCTCGGGCCTATGGAAAACGCTATCTATTGTCCCAAAGGACGGAAACAGGAACACCGTAGATATTATATCACATATAGAATAGTCATGATAACTAATAAAACGTCTAAGGGCAGTGTTTTGCGTTGTCTTGAACGGAACCATTGCGAAGATGTCTGTCGCCCACCCGCTCAGCACAAAAGCTTTGGATTAGCCCTCCTTCGACTACAAGGACAGCTGCTAAAAATCCAATCTAAGTCTTGGCTTGAAACGCGACCTTCACCTTTCACATTACAGTGGTCCGGGGACTATAGATTCTTTAAGGATTGGACGAGTGAAGAGAAATAGCTTGAGACTCACAGAACCTTGAACCGAGACAAAAAGAAAATACCACTACGTTTCATTACTAAGATTCTATGGCATCGTTAAACTTTTTTTCTATTTTATGGCAATAGTGTATGCTGTGTGCTTGGTTGTAGAGAGTGCGAAAGTATCACAAAGAAAGTTATTTTTTTTTAATTTACAATTTAATAAAAAAATTCAGAACTTAACGTCAAATTGACATAAAATTGTAAGTGAAAAAAGTCAAAAGTATTTAGTTTTAAACATATATTCGTTTATCTTTCAGTAACTGTACGTCCAAATGACGTCAAAGTTTGTCAGACTGACGACGTACGTTAAAAAGTACGTTAAAAACTTAAATATTGAAATATTTTGAGTTAACTTTTGAATTGCATATCCAAATGACGTCAGATGACGTCAAAAGGCGCAAGTCGAAAATCATGTATAGTTTTGTAATATTATATTATTATTAAGAATCATGCGTCCAACTGACGTCAAAGGGTATGAGAAATAGGTCATAAATACAAACATTTTTTAAACTTTCGTCTTGAACATTACCGACACGTCCAATTGACGTCAAAGAACAAAACATATGTTTTCACATAAAGCTTAAATATTGTAACGAGAAACTGATTTTCAATTACGTCAAGAAAATAAATATCTTCATATAAATATAAACTTAGGGCGCCCCGACTTAGTTATGACGAGCAGCAATGCACTTATCATCTACCTCTAAGATCTCAGGAAGGACTCTTATCCTTTTTAAGGTCTCTAAGACATATCTACGGATACGACAAAAACATTAAAATAGAAAAAGAATGTTATCTATTAATATTTTTCAACTTAGAATCAAAACGGCATTTAATCACAATATAACATTTGACACAAAAGTGTGACAGAATAATTAAACGTAATATATATAAAAAATACTGTGTTTACACTAAATTTATCTATAATAATTACGCCTAAACATCAAATGACAACGACGTTTAGTCTGAAGAAAAATTTACAGTCAGTGTAAACAGTAATATTTATTTAAAACAAATGTGCGCTACATTTGACGCAGGAGTGTGACAAAACAATTTAATGTGATATTTGTCAAAATACTGTGTTCAAAGTAAAAAAGGGAAAATCATTTATTTTTAAATTTGGACTTAAAATGTTAATAGCAATCTTTATCAAAAGTGCACATTTGACACAGAACTGTGACTAGATATTTAAACGCAATATTTGGCCAAATTAAAATTAAAAGTAAAAAAAGAAAAATCATTTTAAATTTGGAATCGACGTCCTTTAATCTCAAGCGTACATTTAACACAAAAGTAAAACAAAATTTAAAAAAAGTAAAAAAATCATTTATTTTTAAACTTCGAATCAACATCCTTTTAAGCAAACAATTAACACAAAAGTAAATAAAAAAGTAAGACAAAAAAAACATTTATTTTTAAATTTCGAATCAACGTTCTGTACTGCCAAGCGTACATTAGTCACAAATTTGTTCACCATAAAGCGTCCTATTCAAACGTCATTCACATATCACAAATAGTGCACTCCTGCGTGAACCGGTCCGAACGTGGGGGAATAGTTGTATTCGCGAGGGCACCAAGTTCTCGGTGCTATGCGACTTATGTCCGATATTTCTTTGTACTTCGCCGCTTGTATGTTGCATACCGCCGTCCGCCGTCCACCGTCCACCGTCCATCGTCCAGGTATGTCGGATGCCAGAAACGTACGCCTGACGAAATTCAGCTCGGACGTGGTGGGAAAATTGGTGAATGGGATCGAAAGGCGAGAATTCGCGGCCACATTCAAATTTTTAATTGTCTTTTTTAAACAAAGAAAGTGCAATGATTGTTGCATTTGTCAGCCTTTATAACCGTAATGATGAATTTACGCCTAAATTGCTACTTTGTAAGTGACAAGTGCAAATCAAAATCAAAAAAGTGCAAAAAAAAACAATAAAAATTTAAATGTATATATATTTGAGATCCTCTTTTTGAACTCACTCATCACGACATCTCCGGAAATATAAGGCCGATTGACTTGAAATAAAAACTAAGAACGAATTTTACCAAATTTCGCACGCTATATTTTATGCCCAGCGCAGCGGATGGGGCCGGCTAGTTTCTTATATACAACTGTAAATTATATAATACTAAAATACTAATTCACTAATAACATTTAGATCATTCCATGTCGGTAATTTTGAAAAAAAATCTGTTACTTTTTTAATAAACATAATATAAAAATCTAAATGTAAGAAACCTCAAAGTAAACTTATATATCACGTTTAAAAACTAATCATTGAACTCATTTCGATATTAAAAAAATATATAAAACATAAACGGCTCTATATCCAAAACGCATTTGCCTGCATTACTGAAATTAACAACAAGAGTCTTTTTATTCTGTTGAAGTCGCGGGCAAAATTTTTGGATGCAAATTTTTTACGTACACGTAACCATAGGGTATGTAACCACAAAAAGGGAAATAAAAAATAACATGACGAATATTTCATTCGCTTGAGCGGGAAAAGTGCGGAACAATTATTTTATTCAGCTGACTGTGGTTACCGCCATATGTTGCGGGGTCGCCATTTTGATTTTAGATTTTTTCTTCTCTTTACTGCTATGTCTGACAGATAAAATAAAATGCTCTATAGTGCATAGAGTATGTACAGATTTTATTTACATTTCAATTAGTAATAATGAAATTCTTAAAACTAATTATAATGAAAGCTTAACGTAAACAATCTAAAGGGAGACATTTAAATATTTTTATGTGAGAAGAGAATTAAACGAGCGTACAAACCACCTGATGTTAAGTAGCCGCAGTCCATAGACATCCACGTACGACCACAAACACGACTGAAATCCTATCTGAGCTCTTACGTATGTACGTTGCTACTCCTAAGAACTAAGATGGTCGCGTCGCTTCAAAGTGTAGCCGGCAACCGCCCCTCTCCAACAACAAAGTAATACCTTTATGGCGGATTGCGAAGGTGGCGGTGGTACCTCCCCGGTCGAACTATAGTTTATCTTTATATGTATTGTGTATTTTATTTCTACGACTCATACCTATCAAAAATAAAATTGTTTTTCATTACTATTTAAATAAGGTGTCTTGCAAGCTCGTTTGCTACTGTTTTAACATAAAGGGTAAAACATATAAAGTAAGTAAAAACTATAAATAATACTCAATCAGAATAGCTTCAGGTAAGTTCGTACCACGAATGCTCCGTGGGTTAAGTCAAGCCCTCTGACCCGCTAATCGGTGGGTAAAGGGGAATAGGGAAGTGTTGCTCGTTAAGTCGATATCTTTATCGATATTTTCCTCATACAGTTATTACGTTTTACTGCACTTTAGCCGTGACCACGAGCCGTGCAACTGGTACGAAATATCGGCAATTAAAAAGCGTTAATCGTAAGTACCCGTTATATAGTAAAATTTTAAATTCCGCGATGATTTTACTTTGAAATCGTATAGTAATCATTCTCACTAATATATTATGGAAGTATGTCTGTCTGTCTGCTATGTTTTCACGCCAATTGCTGTGCCTATTAAGAAGAAAAATAATGTAAACCTACTTTGAAATCTGGGGAAGGACATGGCTACTTTATTTCCCGAAAGTCATTCCTCAAAGGGATGAAAAAAGGGGTGAAACTTTACATGATTTTTTCTTTCAATGGAGTTTCTTTATACTTTGTACAACACAAATAATAAGAAACGTGAATATTTTTGCTACTTATATTTGACTCGAGTTAGGATTTTGGGACTGGGTATTCTTAAAGAATTGCCCTTTAAGGCGTAATTTTACTAATTTTTTTATTATGAAAGGGTAAGAAACGGGCATGCAGGCCATCTGATGTTAAATGTTCACTGCAGTCCATGGACAACCACGTCCAATCTCAAATAGAACAGAAGTTCCATTTAAGGATGGACGCGGATGCGTTCCTACACTTGAGGACTAAGATGGTCGCCTCCAATAATGTGTAACCGGCAAAATCTTTAATATGCAATAACAAAAAATACAAAATATAACATTTATAACATCTCTTATGACTAATATTCTAGTAAACGCGACAGAATATCGACAAAAAAGTAACGTTTATGTTCCACTAAAAATCAAATAGGACTTTTAAAGCGACGCCTGCATGTTGCTCTCATTATACGGCTTATCGACCCATAAGCCTATTTAAGTTTTTAAACCAATATTATCACAAAATCTATACATTTTATTTCATGTAATGTAACAATAATTAATAAGATAATGTAACAAGCCTTGCAACTGGGTCGAAATATCGGCAACAAAAAATCAAAAAATCGTTTGTCGGAAGTACCCGGCAAACACGACAGATACATAAATTAATGGATAGACCGATAGGTTGACAGATACATATATAGATGGATAGATGGATAGACAGATAGGTATATAGATCGGCAGATAGGTTGACAGATACATAAATAGATGGATAGATGGATAGACAGATAGGTATAGTGTTGGGTAGATAAGTTGACAGATACATAAATTAATGGACATATGGATAGACAGATACATATGTAAACATCAGGTGGCCGGCATACTTGTTTACTATTCTTCTCAAATAAAATAAAAGCTAATATAATAAATGCATTCCTATCTCTCAGGATTTAGCTGGAAACTCTCATGTGCCCTTTTAAACACTGATTGATAATCGGACCAGCGTTGCGGGAGGCAGACTAAATTGGAGCTTACTTCTTTACACAGAAGATGCGTCGACAATTCACTTAAATATTGTATCATGTAAATGTTTATCATCTACGAATACGCAGACGTAATGTCCGCCCCCAGTCTTGTAGCGCCGACGTAAACACAGCACTTTTGTTCGCCCGTAATCCAAACAGCTTTGTACATACGTTAAGGCAGAAATAGGTGAGACTATACAACTTCTGTATTCAAAATATCATATTTGTACCCATTAATTCTCAACTATTCTTTAAGGATTTTTTTTTAAATGAAACACTTTAAACACAGCAGATAACTTAGAAAACCTATGCATCAAAGTATCATTATCTAAATCATCAATGAATGTTAACCACATTACAACCTTATCTGACTAGGAATTTACTGAGAGCTTCTCGCTTAATTAAAAATATAAAAAAAAAAAAAAAACACAAGCCTTTAATTTTAAAAGTCAGGAAATGGAACTTCGGATACTAGTCAAAATTACCTCTAGACTGTCACCGCTAAAACTCACATACAATATACAAAATGCAAAATAACTTTATTATTAATTATTGATAAAAATTATATTCTATATGCACTATATCTTATACGTACAACCCTATATATTCTCACTCCCTACAAAATCCCTGTTTCCTCCAAACCAATGCACCACATTTAATGAACAATAATAAACTTTATTACGTCGTAATAAGCGTTCTTTCACAATACGCGGATCCATTTTGGCACTAATCACTTGCACACACAACCGTGTACCCATGTACAGTTCACTATTTAGGAAGTTTTTACATCTGAAAATAAATCGAAAATAAATTAATAAAGATTATTTTTGATGATAAAATTATGTAAATCTAACTACAATAACCTTAACACAAGGGAATAAATCATAACAAATATTAATAAACTGCAAAGAGTTTAGTTAAATTAAAATAAAGGATTTATTTAATAAGTCAGTCCAGGCATGAAATCACAACTCATGTTCAAAAAATTAAATTTGAGTCCGGACAGGAATGGGATGTGTGATCATCAGTGGTTAAAATTTCGTGAACTAATGCTTCAAGGACACCATGAGCACTGCTTAACATCAGATAGTATTCATTGTCAAAAGTTTTGTGGGTAGTTTAAGTCTATCCAACACCGATTATTCATTGGCCCATATTTCACAAATCTGGTCCATATCGGACCAGCATGGTAGAGTATGTTCCAAGCCAACAGTTAAATAAAGACAAGAGAATATATATATATATGAAATTCTCTTGTCTTCGGGGATGGCTTATTTACGTGATCAGGAACGGAAGGATTATCTTTATTCATTATGGACAGATAGTAAAAATAAATGCTTTCACTGTTTAACAGTAACTTTTATGAACGAAATTACAATTTTCATGTGATGTAAACGGATATATTGTATCGCGGATACATTCACCACTAGTCCAGTGACATTCCTCCATTTCTTTTTTTGTGATGTTATTTGTTTCTTTTTCTGACAAACGCCATAGTCAACTGCCAGCCACTAACAGGCTATTTTATGTTAAATGATCTCTGCAAGCCATGGACAGCCACGTTCAACCGTTAACAAAACTAACTAAACTTTAACTGTCGCCGTACACAGATGCGTACTCCTGAGGACTAAGATGGTTGCCGCTTGTAAGTAGCAACCGTACGTCTCCAACCGAAACTGCTTTACGGCAAAGGAAAAGGAATATTGAATTGAATGAATTTTTGAAACGGAATATTTGGCAAAGGGAGATCTCCCTCCAGGCGAGTTCTTGTCGCCCAGGGAGCGAGCGGCCGTGCTCCGATAGTCTCATTTCGCAGTTTGTATGTATACAAGATATTTAGAGAACTTCGATAGCGTGATTCAGGATGTGTGTGGCGCCATCTCTTGTCGAGTAGCGTAAAAGTCGAAGAATATTATTAAAAGAAAGTTTTGCAACCAAAATACTTACAATATTCAATCAAGTGAGGGATCTCGGTGTAAACACATGCACCAGGGAGTCCCACCCGCAGTCCGCTATCTGGTGTGGTCTCAACCCATTCCAGTCCAGTCCGTATGTAAACTCCGAATGATGCCGGATCGTTTCTAAAGGATCACAGCCTCGTTTTAAGTCCCATATCCTGTGAATTAATAAAAACAAGAGATTTAACAGACACCATGTTTATAGTTCACCGCTGCGGTATCACCAAATCCTTCATAATCCGCTAAAAATAAATCTTGAGTTTCGGTGAAAGTAAGTACATTGCCGTCTACAAGGGAGGCGACCATCTCAATCCTGGGTAGCACTGCATCTACATACAATCTCAAAGAGTCTAATCCTGCTTGTGGTTATGAGTGATTCTACGTACTAATACGATCTCTGCGCATCTGCCATATAACATAAGATAGAACATCAGTCATGTTTGGGGTTGCACGAAGATATACAAGGTCTGCAGTGGTTCTTAATATCAAGTGGCCTGCACGCGCGTTTGCTGCTCTTTTAACCTTAAAAATACATTAATGTAGGCATTTATGATTTACCTTGTAGTGAAGTCATATGAAACAGCCGCTAGTACCGAGGGGGCGTGTGGGGAAAACTGCACCCTCCTCACCGCGCATTCACACCCTGAAAATTGCATTTAAATCATTAATAAATCCATACTAACGGGTACATTTTCAAGCGAAACGACCATGTTAGTCCTCAGGAGTAGCAATGCATCTATGTTCGAGCTCAGATAGGATCTCAGTCGCATTTGCGATTGTAAATGGATGTCTAAACAAA
>DWON01010110.1:0-10983 GCA_018251015.1 Phocides pigmalion okeechobee
TCGCAACGGAGGAGAGCACGTGCAATCGTGAGATCACAGGTGCGTCCTGTCGGGGCGGGCTCGAGAGCCGGAATGAGGTACCTCCACGTCGTCCCCTATATATATATGTATGTACGTCTAACGTAACGAACTGCGTTCTTTATGTTGCTCCGGTCTAAAGGATATCTTCAATACAAATAAATCAAATTGGATTGTCTGTTTGTAATATTAAAGGCATCACTTTTTACCAAATTCATATATATGTATGTATTCACTATAGTATACATATACTAAAATAAGGTTTTTTGCAATCTCTGGAATGGCCGGATCGATTTTGACCGGACTTAGGCCACTGGTAGATAGCTGATGTAATAAGGAGTAACTTAGGCTACTTTCGTAGAGAATCGGACAAGTGAATTGCGATTAACTTTGCAAAGTTTGCGAAATAACATTTATTGTACAAATGCGCTTCACTTACGGTTTTACTATACGTATAGCAAAATATAAGATAAAAGAAAGAAAGATAATCTTGTTACGCTTGGATTTGAATACATTGATTTTCGCGGTATCAAAAAATTTTCAACAATTATTTCTACGTTTAATAGACTGGTGACAAGAGTGCTGGTTCAGATCTCACGCAAAACAGTAATTGCTATTCAGTCGGCACAGATTCCCTATAAATTAGGCTTTTCTTATAATTAATTTTAAGATGTTTATTGTAACTGTCCAATTAATAAAAGATAATTGTGAAGTAAAAGTGTGAATAAAAACTAAAATCTTACTAGTAGAAGTGGTTTCTTAAGACGCGTTGCTTTGACGCGAAGTGTAAATGCGCACACAGAACTAGGTCGGAGGCGTTTCTCACACGGACCCGAGGGCGTCATGAATGAGTTAGCACGAGCCATATAGTTCTTTCATTGTAGTTACAATGCTTTTTCCCTTTTTATATGAAGTTTTAAAGTATAAAGTTCTGTATACATCGCTTATTATGAACAGAACGAAGTGATATTGTAGTAACATTCCAATTTAAATCGCTTGCACCAGATTTTCGAAGTAATGTGTGTGTAACAAAATATGTATCACCGGCCCTAATGTTAAGCACATTATGAGAACCTTCATACTTGAGAGTTCTATAAGGTTCTTAAAAGCTTTTAAAGTCTAGAATACTACAACCACCCAGCGTGATGGACGATGGCTAATATCATTTCAAATTCACTCCTGCTCCCGTGCTAGTAGGTACAGTAATGAGTTTATGATGAAGTTGCACGTGAAAGGTGTAGGTTCGGCCTAGTTTAGGAATAGATGGCTGTGTGAGATTAGTGCCAAAAGATATTTATTGATAGTACACTATAACAATGTACTCAAATATGTGTAAAGTCTATCACTCCATGCCCGGTGGACTACGGCCTGACACTCATTCTGAGAACAGAAGCCAAGCAGGTCATTGTTTATTATCCTCGCCAATCGTCATGCATCTGTTCATATACCGTACAGACTGCGTTTTTAAACATTTCTCTAGATATTTATCATTATTACCTATAATTTCCAAGGTGCTAGAGAAACTAGGACCAAGGAAGTTCCATCTTCGCCCTCATAATCCGCTGTAAAGTTTGTATATTTTGGTTGAAGTAGTGCGGTCACTGGCTACACTTAGAAGGGAAGCGACCGTCTTAGTCCTCAGGAGTAGCAACTCATCTTTACGACGTCAGGCGTGACTTTAGTTTTGTTTGAGGTTGGACTTACATTTTCATGGGCTGCAGGTACCAGTTAATATCAGATGGCCCGCATTTCATACAACATAAAAAGTCCAGTAGAATGTGTTGAATCGTCTTTCATACCACTTCTTCGGGCTCAATAAATAAATAATATTTATGTACGACGATTCCAACGAATGCAATTGTTCTCTTTACAAAAGAAAAATGCAGCAGCATCATCAGTAATTGATTATATTGAATTATTTTAATGAATTATGGAAGGATATTAAAATAAGAAACGTTGGTTTACGTTTAGTTTCCTTTAGGTTGTAAAAAAGGAAAAAGAGAAAAGGTAGAAGAAATATTTTCTTATTATAATTCACTTGGTAAGTCCAGGCCAAATATAGAAATTATTATGAAAGATAATCCTTTGCACCGTCAGCGATGCTCACTGAGTCAAACTTTAATCCTATCTGCATTCACATCCGGCAACTGCGAGACTAATGAACTCTCTTTGATTTCAGCCTCTTTGTGAAGTATTCACAAACCGCTGTATGGACTTACATATTGTGGAACTTCTCGATTTACTTCATAATTATCGCAAAGTTTTATCGCTGCCTACAAGAATAGAAACGATTTTTTTCAATTAGCCGTACATGTGTCTTTTTATATGTGAAATTGACAAAGAAAGATCTTGTGAGTGTATCTGTATCTTGTATAATAATCTTACATGACTTATTCAATCCCAGATACATTTATTATTAACATCAGCGAATCAGATTATTTCATGACATTTGTTGTTCCGGATGTTCTAATTGATGTAGTTCAATATGTATTCAACTGTACCAATCAAAATCAGGAATCAATAAGGCACAAAGTTCTCAGAATATCGTTTTATACGTAATCAGTTAATTTGACATCAATTAAATATTAATTTATCGCAATCCTCACACAATCTTCGCGATAATAATGGATCTATTTGTGTATATAAGGCAAAAGTCGCTAAAATATTTCGTGTCAGATCAATAATTCTATCATGAAATTTCTGTTGGTAGTAGTAGCCTTAATCGGGGCTTTTTTGGCCACCAATGCGCAGACATTCTCTGCCGAGGATCTTTCCTTTTACGACTACCATCAGAGAATTGGTATCCGTGAAGCAGCTAGGATCCGAAGGGCTGAAGAAGAAGCAGCAAAGTCGGATGTTTCAAGCAGAATTGTTGGTGGACAAATATCCGATATTTCGCAATTCCCGTACCAGGTAAGTCTAAAAAAAAGTCATATAAACATATCAAAATTGTTTTTTAGGATATAGGCAAAGTTAGTTGTTAATATGCATGCTAATATAC
Organism: Phocides pigmalion okeechobee; assembly: GCA_018251015.1. Taxonomy (NCBI): domain Eukaryota; kingdom Metazoa; phylum Arthropoda; class Insecta; order Lepidoptera; family Hesperiidae; genus Phocides; species Phocides pigmalion. The sequence continues at coordinate 3,020 of DWON01010110.1, forward strand.
GTATTCCGTATTCCGACGTTATCGTATACAAAACTCGACAATTAGGGTTTAGTAAATTGATAACAGTCAGTAGGTATCATATAAAATATTTGCAAATTTGTGCCCAAGAGCCACATAATTTTTAGAGTAAATTATAATTATAAGCTTATGATGATTCTAGATTCAATTTGGTAGATATTATATGATGAAATGAAATGAAATGTACCAGTATAGGACTGAATAATTCTATAATTTTTGTTAACACAAGTACCTGCTTAAAAATAATTAAATTATTTATTTTTTTGAATCAACAACAACAAAGCATTTTAGCCCAATTGTATATACTGTTATCTATCTAAACTTGGGACATTGATTGCGTCTTCATTTTTATCATTCTTTAAAACTAAAATTTTATCGACATCAGCATGGTATTTCATATCGTGCATTTGTTATTTTCAGGCTGGTTTAGTTATCCAAATCTTGTGGGTGCTCACCTCTGTTTGCGGTGGAGTCCTCATTTCGAATAATCGCGTGATCACCGCCGCTCACTGCCACTCCGATGGTACATTCACCGCGCAGTCCTTCACGGTTGTCCTTGGCTCCAACACAATCTTCAGTGGCGGTAACCGTCAGACCACCAACAATATTGTTGTGCATCCGAACTGGAACCCAAGTACAGCAGCCAATGACATCGCCATACTCCTCATCAACTCGGTTTCTTTCACTAGTAAGTATTGCTTAAAAAAGATATGAAGTACATGCGTATTATTCAGTATACATTTGGATATATACATAAAATCGTAATTTTAATGACACATACTTCAATTTTGGTGGAAACAGTGCTCATATTAGCAGTATTTTGTAAAAGTGTTATTCTGTTCTCTAGGACTTTTACTTTAATATGATACATTACAAATTAATCTCTTAAACTTAGGGTCCATTGCAAGGGTGACCCACTTTAAGTAGTACATTCGATGACAAGTGTTCATTAGCAGCAATGATATTAGGTAGACTGCATGTTCATGCTATTTCCAACTATAAAAAGTAATATGATTCCCGATAGTAACACCGGTTAAAAGCATAGGACGTTTATTTCAGAAACATCGCAATTAAGAGATTTATAACATTTTTGACTATTTTTCAATATTAGTGAGATTAGACATATTCATAATAATAATATGTTTATGAACTTCATTAAACGTATGTTCGGTTGCTACTTAATTAACAGAGGATCAGTTTAACTTTATAGTTTACAAATACATTGTACCTACTCAAAATAGAATGATTTTATATTACAGATGTAATCCAGCCCGTTGCTCTTCCCAGCGGCAACGAACTGTCTAACAACTTTGTCGGCTGGACCGCAACTGCCTCCGGATTTGGCCGCACTAGCGATGGTAAAGTTTTAAATCACTAACTCATAGATAGAAGAGCAAAAGACGTTTATCAAAACTAAACTTATATTTATAGTTAATAGTAAACCAAAAAAAGTCAGAATATAGGATTGCGTATTTAACATTTCAAATTCTTAGCTTTATCTATGTAATAATAAATAAAAATAAATATATAGTAGGTTACTGTCGTTCACTTTTTTATTATTTATTTTAAATAGACGGGAATGACTGAATATAATTCTAGAAGAAAAATGCCATAAATTTACAGTTAAAAGTATGGAAAAGTCGATTAACTGACCTTTAATATTGCTTAACCTCTCTAAATTGAAGAACCTTATACATTATGAAAGTCTATTAAACTGGATGTACTAAAAACAAAGTTTTTAAATTGGTACAATTAATTTTAAACAAATAGATTGCCTCATATATGAATGGATACAGAAAAAGTTTGTTTCGTAATCATTGAATTCTAGATTCTAGAATAAATCTACATGCAAATTAATTAGGTATAATGACAGTCCAAGTACTGATTAATTTGTTGCAAACGCTTGATAAAGCGCTTCTGAAAATATGATTCAAAGTCAAAGATAAGGTTAATATGCAACAATTCAATTGACTTATTAGATTAATTAATTAAGATGCATACATGATGTTATTTTTATCATCATTAATACATTCATTAAACAAAAGTTTAGTACCTACTGAATGGACAGCGATATTGTAATAATCATATAAGCTACTAATTATATCTATTTTGCAAGCCTAAATCGGAATATTTTCTCATATATAGACACATGACAATACATTGGAAATATTTTTTCAAAACATAAAAAACGCACACAAATAGTGGGACATTGTATGGCTTCGACTAAGCTTCATTTTTGTGAAGTACTGTATAGTATTTTCACACAAGGCCCGAGTTTTATATCTCTGAAACATTTGATTTTTCAAAATTATGCGCGTATGTGAAATTTATTTGTCCCTTGCTTTGACAGTAAAGGAAAACATTGATAAGAAATCTGTAAGACGGAGTGTTATCTATTAAATTGCTAAGGGTATTTTGTCTATTCAACCCGTACATGGAAAATGACTACGACGAAATATGACGACACCATTATTGCTGGGAGTAATGGTTAACGATTATGATGAAAGATAAAACTGTATTTTCTCACACCAGGTGCCAGCATTCCTACTACCCAGCGTCTAAGCTCGGTGAACCTCCGCATCATCACAAACACAGAGTGTGTCGGAGTATTCGGCGCATTTGTGCACAACAGCAACATCTGTACCAGCGGCGAAGGCGGTCGTGGTACCTGCCAGGGTGACTCAGGTGGCCCTTTGGTTGTTACCAGCGGTGGCAGGAGAATCTTGGTAAGTTTTAAGGCTCGACATAGTCCCTTTTTCTGTTTTATTCCGTAGGGTTCGAGAGCCTAATTTTTTATTTTTTTTATTTTTGCAAAACCCTTCATAAATTCGTACCAGTATGTAGATGACCCAATCAGCGCAGAGGTTGATTCACCGATTTGCCAAGCATACGGTTCCAGGTTTGATCGCTGGCCAAATTTAAATCTATGTCTGTTCAAGTTGTGGGTGCTTATATACGTATCGTTGCTTGTATTTCTGGAACCCACGACAAAAAAATCTAGTATGACTTTAAATGTAGCATTATTTATTTATTAATATATTTTTGTACCATCGGGAAGATAAGTATGTAAGACACGCTTATTTTTACAATAGAAGTAACTGTCGCGGTGTCTACATTTACTTACAGTATTTTTTTTAAATAACAATATGAATATTTTAAAAATATGACTGTATTTATATGTACGTAGCAGATCGCTTAATAACATATAGACTACCAACGTATAGCAGATTATAGAAATTAATGTGTGATTAAAATGGAACTTAATCAGACTGCAATTAATACGTCAGAAACTTGACACGCTTTAATCATTGAACATTTAATACAAACGCGTTCATTACTGTACCCGAGATGTAAGCAAAATGAAAAGGAGCATCAATACACTAAGTATTGCATAATGGTTCCTTTTATCTTTTTACGCCACCGCGGCTCAAAAGGCATCAAAACCGCAAATCAGCTTTGAACTGGTGTAAACTATGCCTTTGAGCTAACATAACTAGCATGAATCTCAGTACCTATTAAATTTTCAACATTTCTGCCTCACTACCCTTTACAGCTCGTAAAAGACAGCTAGTTCTAGCATTTGGCGTTTTTTCTAAACACTATCTAAGCTCGTTATACATTTTAGGCTAATCAACTTCCCCCTTTTTATATAAAATTATAATTATGACGTTTTGTCACATTCTACGGAAAAAGCAATTAAAGTAGTAACATATGTATATATTTCACTGAAATGTATCTTGTTTTAGTACATCTAAGGCTTTTTTATCTAGTTTGTGCTTGGTTACACATGTAAAAGTCGTCTATATAAACAGATTTGGCGCCTTCATGTGAAAAGGACTACGAAAAGGATATAAGGGGATATAAGTAATATCCGTTTAGGTTGGGAATATAGTCAGAATTGTTTAGGTTAGGCTTTTATTATAATTTGGTAGGTAAATAATGAGGACTGAAGTGTTATTACCAGTTCGAACTACTATATGTCAGAAATTTAATTGCAGTTTTTAATGGCCATTACTTTTTTTTCCAGATCGGTATTACGTCATTCGGTGCTCGGGCCGGCTGCTCTGTTGGTCTGCCCGCCGCGTACGCGAGAGTCACCTCGTACGTTCCCTGGATCAGTGGGATCTAAGCTACACACGTTGATAATCCTTGTTCTTTCCAAAATAAAACTAATAAAATTGTATATATAGATATAACTATAAAATGTTTATTATATTTACTCTGACGTGTGCAACACAATCCTAAACTTTTAATCAAGTGAAAAGGTTGAAGACTGATCGATAATAAATACATTTATATCTAAAATGTTTCATTCTTGTAATTCTTAATGAGAAGAAAGTTTCTTAAAGTTTCTTAAACCTCAATTCATTTTTTACCTACCATTTATACGTTACTAATTACATGAATAGTGGGCTATCTATAAGTATTTTTTTGTATAAACTATGTCAGGTTCTACTGAATCCAAGTTCAGAAATATCAGCTTTGCATCCGATTCCAGTATCACTTGCTGGGTCCAATTGAAAATCTAAACCATATTTGGATCCACCTTCCTTAAAAGCGGTCCAGCCGTTTAGAAGGAGTTCAATGACATACATTCGCACAGAAGAATAATATATTACAATACATAATTATATAGATTTCATGAAGGTCTCACTATCTAAAACAAGATGCATATGAATATATGTATTTACCATTTTTTCAACGCTGCTTACATAACCCACTGAAAAATTATTCTTGTGTTTCGGTTGGAGAGGTGTTAATGCCGGAAACAAGGGAAGCGATCATCTTAATTCTCAGAAGTAACCGAAGAACCGTAGATAGACGGCTATTTTAAGGTTGGATGTAAATGTTCTTGTACTGCAGTTACCATTTAACATCGGGTGGCCTTTGTACTCATTTGCTACTCTTCTAACAATAAAATCTCGTTATCAAATTTATTTATATCTAGTTAAAAATATGATATTATTAGTGTTGGTTGATGGTGATTTGGTGATATTCACGGTACGGCATGCACGGTCGATAAATTAATCTACCATTAGCATCTGTCAACTGTTTCCCCCGCCGCAATTTAGCAGTAACCACGAGCTATGCAACTGGTTCAAAATGTCTGCAATCCAAAATCTAAAATCATATAATCCTGAATACCCGGTATGTAACAAAATGTGTTAATTCCCCGATATTATTCGTTTAAACCCATATGGCGTATCATTTCCACTTTGAAAGGGACCGTACCTAGTATTGGGGCAGCCATAATTTGAAGGTGATTCAGTGTAAAATAGCATAACCGTAGGCTCGATACAACATTGTGTAGATATACAAGTACATAACACTTGCGCGCCACCGGGCACTTAGCAAGCGACCGCGAGCGGCACTTGTATGCGACCTAATTAGCTGATGTTCTCCTAATAGTTTGCGAGTGGCACACAAGTGATTCTTGAGTTGAAAATTTGGTCCAATTTCATATTTAATGTAATTTAATAGGGAAACAAGCATACTCGTACTATACTTACATTTCATGTTAAAATTCAAAATTCTATTCTAATATTCTTGAAAAGGCGCAAACAGACTAGACATAATTGGTCTGAGTTATGATATTATTTAACATAAATAATTTATTTATGAAAAATAATGCTATAATACTTTATATACGTTGGAAATGTATGGGATGTTGTGAATAACACACACAGTTTATAGTCATCGGAATCGCTCGAATGGGGAGGTACCATTTGAAGAAAGTTTGGAGATAACCATTTCGTTATATAATTAATACAATATGTATCATATACCTAAATCTACGGACAACCGATGCGGCAGGAAGCTTCTCCAGTGGCAACCAAATCTAGGCAAGAGGAGCATAGAACGTCCCATAACCAGATGGACCGACAACCTGATAAGAATAACCGCTGGATGACACGGAACCGGTCTGATTTACAGCATCTGGGAGAGGCTTATGTCCAGCAGTGGACGCGTAAAGGCTGATGGATGGATAGAAGTATCATAAATATAAGCACATTACATTTCTAATGAAAGATATAATAATTAGGTTAATAATTTCCTTGACTTTAAATTCTTCATCTTAGGGTTGAGTGCCCGAAAGAAATTTTAAACAATTAGTCCCATGTTTGAACAACGTTACCGGTGACACTAGGCTTGTTCATATCTCGTGCAGAAAATTGCAATGGCTATTCAGCGTCGGAATGCGACCAGCCTACTTGACCAGCTTTCTCTGCTCCCTTAAGTCTGTTTAGACAACGCTTTTATTATAATTAGTGTTTAGTATTCTATGTTGCTTTTGATTTTTAACACTAGATGTCAATGCTTTAACACAACGTAATGTTCGTCGCATTAGTGTGTTAAGCCATAGTGATAACTTATAAACATATGGATTATAAGTTATCACATAATTATAATAACATATGATTAACATATGGATATATAAATCCACGTACATTAAATGGAATTCCCTTATCCTAATCTAAGGTTATTACCATGAATACAAACAGTCTATGATTCTATCATGATGTCACTGCTGGACACGGGTCTCAGAATAAGAAAGATACAGCTTTAGACTACCAAGCTGGTCGAGAGCGTATTGGTGAAGTTTACACTCCTTTCAAATTGTTATCTATTAAAAACTGTAGCCATGAGAATATCAGTAGGCACGCAATTTCCTCACGATGTTTCCATTCGTCCAAGGAATTCCAAATCCGGATACCAAATCTCAAAAATACTGTTTTTTTTATTAAATTATGTTTCCTTACAACGTTATAAAGATTTCTTTATAGTCAATGTAACCTAACCCTAATAGACAATTTTAATTTACAAAAACTGACAGTTTAACGATAAAAACATAAGGCACTTATTAATCACTTGGCTGCTTTTTTTTACCCAGGAAGCGGCTGAACTAATAATAACCTTTTTTATGAATTTCCATTCCTAAATGGCAAAAATTCATGCAAACAAATTATCAAATTACCTACGTAAAATTATCGTCAAGCATTTAAAATTAATTACTCTATTCATCTAAATCAATCAATTGACAATAATCCTCGATTAGATCTTACATTTTATCTGTTACCTAACAGGATATTAATTACATAAAACGAGACGTAGTCTTCGAATATCTCATTGTTTATCACCTGGAATAATGAATACGATAGCATATTTAATTATTTTTGCCGCAGCGGCAGTAAGCGCTGACATACCAAAAGTGTATGGTGTGTACGACTATCATCGTTTAATCGGTATTCCAGAAGCCGCGAGAATACAAGCTTTTGAAAAACAAGCATCTGCTCCTTTGCAAAATGGACAACGAATTGCTGGAGGTTCCACTACAAGTATTGGCCTCGTACCTTATCAGGTATTTCTTGAATTACTCATCATGCCAATCTTCATATTATTTGTAACCTTTATAAATCAGAATTTATACGTGTACCCAAATCATCAAGGTACATAGTCACTCAAATATAAATTTGTTATACATTTACATTTTTATCGTCAACCCGTCACTACAACAAAGCTGGGCACAGGTCTCTTCTCAGAATGAATGCCAGCAATTCCATCAGGCTGGCCAAACGGATTGGTAGATTTAACACATCTTCAAAAAACTTTATAAAGAAATCTAAAGTATCCAGATTCCTTTAACACAAGTAATAAATATTTTTAAAATACCTATATATTTTTTAATAATCGGATAGACTCACGGTGTCAAAATGCATAAAATGTACTTCTAAGCAATCACTGCTTACAATTTCGTCACTAATGTTATACACATACACTTTAATCAAAATTCTCATTAAAACTTAGGTAACTTTGTCATTGGCACGTTGAACAGGAATCATCTAGAACAGTGTTTCCCAAACTTTTATAGGCAATGCCTACCTAAACATTTCTAAAAATTTTATGCCCCCCTACATAATTTTGAACCTTTAATTTTTTTGGTTCCC
>DWON01010111.1:0-10983 GCA_018251015.1 Phocides pigmalion okeechobee
TCCAATCTCAAATAGAACAGAAGTTCTTTTTAAGGATGGACGCGGATGCGTTCCTACTCTTGAGGACTAAGATGGTCGCCTCCTATAATATGTATCCAGCAACCGCACCTCTCCAACCGAAACAAAAGTAATGTTTTACCATACCATAACCATAGTTCGACCGGGGAGGTACCAACGCAGCCCTCATAAATCACCGTAAAGCATTACTTGTGTTTCGGTTGGAGTGGTGCGGTTGTAGCCACGTTAGTTAGCAACAGTTAGGATTTCAGTAGCTTTTGTGGTTGTACGTGGATGTCTATGGGTTGCGACTACTTAACATCAGGCTTTGCATGCTCATTTGCTATTCTTCTCACATAAAAAGAAATGTAATTGATCGCTGTACATTGAAGGTGAAGGTTGAAGGACGGTAAACAAATTAAACTGACGCTACGTACAATTTACGGTCTCATAATAACAAAATATCGGTTTTAACGACCTTACCTAATACTGCAGTTTGGCTAGGCCTCATTATACACATAATTTAGTATTACGTTTGTACGACTGACATATTTTTAAAGTTATTCTTTTATATCAGCTTAAAGCGTATTTTTATCGTAGTATTATGTTGCACGCGCTGATGTAACCTGTTTTAAATGAAAATCTTGAAAACTATAATAAAAGTCTAACCTAAAAAATCTAAAGGGAGTCCGAGCCCATGCGACAGTTCAGTAAAATCAGAACGATTTGAACCCTGAAGTTTTAACTTTTTTATGTGAGAAGAGTAACACACGAGCATGCAAACCACCTGATGTTAAGCAGTCGCAGCTCATAGAAATTCCACGTCCAACTTCAAAAACGACTGAAATCGTTTCTGAACTCGAACGTAGATACTTTGCTACTCCTGAGGACTAAGATAGTCGACTCGCTTCAAGTGTAGCCGGCAATCGCACCTCTCCACCTGAAACACAAGTAATGCTTTGCAACGGATTAGGCAGCGGTGGTACTTCCCCGGTCCACCTTCAAATCTTGAACTTCGGTATAGCAACGTGAAAAAAGATTCGAACCATGAACTCTTATGAGAGGTTACGTGTGTATTAAGAATCACCTAATTAAAACAAAGGAAATCAAACACATGCATTTAATTTCAAACACCATGACACTAATTGTAAGTAATAGTGCATAGTGTTAATTTGAAATACCTATTATCTAAGTCACTGTTTCCCAAAGGGGTCTATATCGACCCCCAGGAGCCCAAAGTCCTCCATTTTTTGGTCTCGAAGACCACCTTTTTTTTTTCGACTTTTAATAGAGCCCCTCTCTTAAGTCCTTCTCGGTTTCATAGACCCCTCCTCGATCTGATAGACCCCTCTCGGTCTTATAGACCTGCCCTCGATCTAATAAATTCCCTCTCGATTTGGTTGACCGCCATTCGATCTGATAAATCCCTTCTCGGTCTGATAGACCCGATCTCGGTTTGATAGACCGTCTTTCGATGTGATAGAACCTATCTCGATCTGATAGACCGTCTCTCGATGTGATAGACCCTATCTCGATCTGATAGACTCGCTCTGAATCTAATAGGAACCCTTTTGGTCTTATAGACCCCTTTCTCGGTTTGATAAACTCCCCTCTCGGACTAATACACTCGCTCTCGTTCAGATAAACCCCATCTCGATCTACTAAAAGCGGAAAAATTAAAAGGTGGTCTACAAGACGAAAGTTTAAAGACCTCCGATTTAAACTATAAACAATCCTAGATACATTAAAATACTGCCGCGTAGGTAACTCAAGTTTAGACTCAGTTTTAGACAACAACAAGTTTTAGTTGTAAGTGTTCTGAGAATCCGGGCACGAGTCGCCGTGTACGCAGAACTGATTATGATTGAATAAGCTAAAATATCGTGTGTACAGTTCGTTCATGAATGACACCCCGCGGATTTAGACAACACTAGCTTGTGCACGCGGTGTTCTTCGTATCATACAGAATTCTATATTACAATATTTTATAATATATCATACGGCGCTATCTTTACCGGATTGGAATTCTTGAAATTAATCTGTAAAAGCGATTAAAAAAGGTTTTTCCATTTTATTACTAATTTTCATTTATTTATTGTTAATTTTCAAATATTATCATTTCCATTTACTTTTTATCAAACTTAATATTATATTTTATTCCATTAGCAACGGAATATCCGAAATTCCTACATTAGTGTTTACTTACGATATAAAAAGCACTAATCTGGAAAATTTCAAGACACTAAATTCAGCGGCTTCGGCGGAATTATTTTTTTCCAAATTCATTTTAATCATTTTAGTTCAATGTTCGCTCAACGACAGAACTCTATTATTTTACTTATATATTTGCTTCAGTGACACACAGACAGACAAATCTTTTAATTATTATGTATTTGATCTCTGTATCGATAATAATAAATATTAAAATAAGATCCCATAAAAACATAATCATTAATTCATCTTCATATAAACATGGCTATGTATATATATGTGTGTGTGTGTGTGTAACAAAATAATAATAACGTATACAAATACATACAATGATTTCCAAAAATTTTCAATCATTACCTATAAAAAAGATAAGTGTCGTCGAGATATAGAAATACAATAATTTCTAACAAAATTAAACCATATTTCCTTGCAATTAAGGAAATAATATACACATATTATATCTATATCCACGTGTCTTTGTACCTTGTAATAATATTTGGTACATGCCACTGAACTATAGAACTTATGGCTAGTACAAATAAAGTGTATACAGAGTACAATTTAGCTATGAATTTAAGTGGAACTCTGTGACTCATTGGAATGCAACGGAATTCCACGACTGTTAGTAATTATGATGAAATTTTTACACAGTTTTTGAAATTTACCTACATTTTATTTAGTCAACATATTATATTAAATAGAAATATGATTTATATATAAAATCGATATATATAACTATACTACATTCACAAGAGGCGACAGCCGCAGTCCTCGGTAGTAGCAACACACCTTGCAATCATAGTCAGAACTTTACTTCTGATAGCAATTACAAGTGGATTTCCATAGACTATAGCGATTTCCTAAAATCAGAACTACACGCTCGTTTGCTACTCTAATAAAAATCTAAAAGTTGCCACAAGAGAAATTCAGTTTATGGATTCATTGAAAAAAATATTTTGATAATCTTTTATATTTATAATCGAAGTTAATGTATAGGGGGAATATATAGGGATTTTGGAAATTGGATTTGGGAAAAGTAGCATACGAGCGTACAGTCCTGATGCTAAATGGTCTCTGCAACCAACGGACATCTAAGTTCAACCTCAAAAAAGACAAGTCCTGCCTGATGTCATGGATAGACGTCCGAAGTCTGAGATGATCGTCTTGTAGTCAATCGCACCTCTCCAATCGAAACTCAACCGCTTTAACGGCAGATTATGATGGCAGGGATCGAACAAAAATGTGCAAAGAGAGCACTTCCTCATAGTCTGGCGACTCTGATATAGAAAATGTCCAGGAGCCGGTGACTGCTTTCTATCAAATGACCCGTTACCTCGTTAGGCTAATTTATAATCCACTTTTCTCCATTTATGTCCAACTTAATTTACTTAATGATATACCCCTCTACTATGTAGTTGGAGTTATGAGCTGAAAGTACAGTAGGTAACTGTTGGATTCAGCGGGTATAAGATCCAACCTGGCACCCGCCAATCCAATCAGGATTGGGACCAATTAGAGGAGGCCCTAGGTCCAGTTAAGGACCAAAAATTAATAGATAGTAGTAGCCCTCATAATCCGCCGTAAAGAGTTACTTGTATTTCGGTTGGAGGTGCGGTTGCCGGCTACTCTTTGAAGCGAGGCGATCTTAGTCCTCAGGAGTAGCAACGTATCTACGTTTTAGCTCAGATAGGATTTCAGTCGTATTTGTGGTTGTACGTGGAAGTATATCGGCTGCGACTACTTAACATCAGGTGGTTTGCATGCTCGCTTTCTACTCTTCTCAAATAAAATAAAACATAATATTCCACGCAATGCATATCTCAAAAGTATAAAATTAAAAAAAATACCCATAGAGGTATTGTAATTGAAAATACCCAGGAAAATCCCATTTTATTTCCAACTCAATTTCAGGGAACTCTTAATCAACCTAATATGAGACAATCTCTCATAGTAACGTTGATGATTTAACATTATAATAAGATTGTTTTATAACAATGTAAGCGGGTATATATATAAGTTTTGCGTGAGTATTAGTCAGTTTATCATCGACATGCGACGGGTTAAGTCATTGAGATATCATGTTACTTGTTGCTCGAATTGGATCAATTGAATTGAATTTGTAAATCTTGTATACGATACAAAATTAATCACAACCAATTTGTTTAAAAGAATATTTATTATTGATAGAACAGGATATTTTTTGAAAAGATTTACTTTTTTCACTTTTCATAAAAGTTATCGAAAATAATTTAATTATTACAAAAAAAAGTTTAAAAATAATACCTAATCAAATTACATTTTGTTAGTTTTCCAAAATATTTTGGTATTAGGTATGTTGGGTGGTTTTGGGTAATTTTATACACATTAGGAGCTTTTCCTGCGAAAAACCGCCCCGTGTGCGCCGTGCTCCTGCGTATATAAGGGGTGGGTTCCCGAACAGAGCATACTTCGTATAAAACACTCACAGTGTAAAGTCTATTCCTGTGCAGAACGTGTGAAAGGTACGTAAATTTTATACCTTTTTATTTTAATTTTAAAATACATTTATTTTCATTTTATTTACCCCCTTGTTTAAATATTTACACGTTATAAAAACTTATAATCATAATAAATAATTAAATAAAGAAGTCTCTATTACTTTAATTTTATTAGTGTGTTTATTTATATAAAATATATTTTTCAATAATATATTTATATTAAGTTTCTCTATTTTATTAATTTAGATTCGTGGGTTAATTTATGTAATATTTGATTTTAATTCTTGTCTATAAATAATAGTTATAATTATTTTTTATCCCCAAATTATGATGTCGATGTTTCTAAAAAATCATTAATCGAAATTAATATTGATGTTTTTATTTTATTGATATTTAATCTAATGTAATTTAAATATTACTGACTAATTCATTAATTGTAAGTAGTTGTTAGGAAAGGCGATATTAAATACGAAAATTAACTTCAAAAATAGAATAAAAATCTTATCACCGACAAACATTTATTTTTTTATAATATTTATGTTATCTTTCTCCTTACTGGAGAAGTTACCGATTTTAGGTTAATATAAAAAATCTAAGATAATGTCAATAAAATTTATGTCCTTCTGAGAACTTCTAAGGAAAACTGGTATATTTATTACTATTCGAGAGTAGAGTTACCATTTCCGCCCTGACGATCCGCCGTAGAGCAGCTTTTGTTTCGGTCGGTGACACCGTTTGGCTACACTTACAAGCCGACCATCTTAGTCCTCAGGAGAAGCAATGCATCTATGTACGAGCGTAGATAAGACTTCAGTTCTGTTTGAGGTTGCAAGTGGATGTCCATGGGCTGCAGCGACGACTTATCATCAAGTAGCCTGGTCGTTTGTTCTCTTCTAATATAGAAAATCAACGCGTGACTGTGAATGTTGGTAACTGTAGTAAATTTATATGTTTTATGTGGGAAGAGGTGTAAACGAGCACGCAGGCCATCTGATGTTTAGTAGTCGCTGTAGCCCATAGACATTTACTGACTTCAAACAGGACTGGAGTCTTAGGTCATGCGTAGATGCGTCGCTACTCATGAGGACTGTTGTGGTCACCTCCCTTGTAAATGTAATCGACACACCTCTCCGGCCGAAACACATGAGTTGCTTCACGGCGGATTATGAGGACGACTGTGGTACTTTCCCATTCGTACTATAGTTTAACCATATTACTATATAACCACGAGCCAACTGGTTCGAAATATCGGCAATTAAAAAGCCTTAATTGTAAGTACCCTTTATAGCAAAACGTATAAATTCCGCGATAGATAGTAGTTTGAAATCGTGTATTCTTCGTTCGGTCGTTCGTTCTGTCATCTGTTAAGTATCTCCGCAGGGATGCTACTTATCGAAAGGATTCATTATTTTTGGCACTTCTTACAATATCCACATTACACGTGATTAGTCTGACGCTGTACGAGCAGTTTTTTTTTAATTTTCACATGCGCATAAAAATAAAGCGTTTATACTTACTAAGAGAAAAGTTATAAAATAAGGGAGAAAACTTATAATAGAAAGAATATAATAGCGAATACTTATAAAAGAGGAACATTATCCTTTAGTTTTTGTTTTTCTATAACTACGAGTAGTAATTTAATCTACCATATTTAATTTTGAGTCTCTACCTCTGGCCTCATTATAGGCAAATAGGCATTATATATATTATGAAGCTCGGTCCATTTGCGACGATAGTGTGAGATATACACTTTTCCATTTTTTTAAACGTGATTATTTCGTAGAGTATTATAAAAAGTACAATATCTTTATATGAATTGATGCTATATTACCGTCAAAAATATACTCTAACATTATTACATTCTATATTTAAAAAGTTAGAATCGATCAAAAGTTTGTAGTCTCCTGTAACATCGAAGTTTTTTAAAATGTCATACTGTGGTCGCTAATGGGCGAGATTATCCTAAAAAAACAAGCCAATAATAATAAGAGTTGAAGTAATTGTTTGTGAACAACATGTTTCAAATTTCTTTGATAGGCAAATCCGCGCGGTTGTTTTAGTCTTTTAATTATTTCCACATGTACATAACTATACTAATACTTTTTATATCCTCATAAATATTCTTTTTAATTTTACTAAAACATAAAGATAATCATTTTCAACGTTAAAAATACGAACATTACTTTGTATCTATGATCACTAAATAAAGGAAATGTTTTTGTAGTTTTCCATATGTCATATTTCTGAGGGTCCTTAAATACGTAACATAACGATTATATAATATTAATCTGCTTACGTGTAACTGATAGATAGTGGAATACAGCCAAAATCGCTGAACCAAAAATCCTGAAATCTTGTATGTAGGTTCTTTCTATAAGGTAAATATATTATCTATAAGAAACGAATTTCGGCCATTTCACAGCTAAGGGGTAAAAAAGATGAAAATTTGAAAACAAATCTTTGTCCTTTTATAAATTTCTTCAAAAATGCATATAGGGTAAAATAAATAGGGTTCTTATTCATTGTAATGTCGACTTCAACGTGGGCAAAACCACGGTCAAAAGCTAGTTTATAGTAAAATATTAACCGTTTCATATTTAATTGTAGCCGCTCTTTCCCGACCAATGAAAATCACTTTACTTCCTAAATGCTTGCGCGAAGCTTAACATCTAACTAGATTATGCGGAAAAGCCTAAGGTTTAAAGTCGCTGGCAATTGTATATTACATTGTAGGGGCTTAAGAAGGAAAACCTTTAACATTACCCACACATATGGGTATTCTAATTTATTGCAGCGCGTATTCTGTGGCTTCTATACACCACAAAAATTGACAAAATTCAGTAACGTCGGGCGTAGTCAGGTTTTGGTTGGGTGACCATTGGTAGTAAAACTTTCACATGTTTGTTCTAGGGGATATGAAGCTGTCGGTTCCTTACATTTTCTTTTTATATTGTCGGTTATTTTAAGGTTGCTAGATGGCAGACGTTAAACTCAGTCTTATGGGTGGTTTTAAAATAGTTAATGGACGAATTAACAATTTTCTAGAATATACGCGCATTATAACAACCTGGAGGAGTGCTTTCCAGGTCCCCCAGGAATAGATAATATCACCAGCAGCAATGAAACACAAAGGACTTCAGCTAATTTAATTCAGGCTGGCATTTACTATGTTAAGCAGCAGAAAGTTTTAAATTTATAAAAACTTGAAAATGTGCAAAGATGCTTTGTACATTGATAACGTCATGAAAATTTACTTATATAAATAATATTCTTATTAAGTTAAACTTATAATATTTAAAATATACTTAAGTTTTGAAAATACTTCTAAAATCGCAGACGAATAATGAAAACAAAACCGTTATTTTCAGTTAAGAAATACATACTTAGCGCCACCTAGTATCAAGAAGCCATGTTCAGCTTAGTATCGCTACTCGTCGCTGCGGCGCTAATATCGCTGCAGTGTTCCTTCGAAGCCACAGCTCGGCAGATTGAAGATAAAAAAATCGAAGTAGACAATACTCTACAGCCTAACGGTGAGTTAAAATTTTAACAGGTGTCGCTTGTAGTCACAATTCAACTACGTCATTTTTTGACTTGTCTGTACATATTCATTTTAACAGATCTCCGTTATGTATGACTCTATACCTGATAGTTCCAAGCGTATTAGGTTTTGTCCACCGTTAAAATCATAGAATAAAAAAATATTTTTTAATTGTATGGTAAATGATGTTGACAATAATTAATGATTAATAAATAGGAAAATTTTAATTGTTTTGGTAACACATGTTTTTGATTGTAATAGCAATGCTGCAGTCCAGAGTTTTGTTTAAAATAGTGTGTGAATGCGTTACATAAGGTGCTTAAAGCCGACGAATTGATTTCACATTGTTACTTTGACATTTATTAAATTTAATATATATGATGATGAAATAAAATATTTAATTTTGAATTTAGAAATTAAAGTGTTCTCTCTATAGACGTCATAATAACACGCTTCGGAGGCGTCGTAATGTAACATAGGATTGAGTGAAATAAAACAACTGTAGTACGGGATTGTGTGTGAATTTGTGTAAATGTTTACGAGTATTTGCATGTGTGTGTGCGTGTGTGTGTTAGTGAATTATCGTTTATAGTTAAATATGTCGCAGTCAGACAAGTGGGTGAACTGGACATGAGATCACCCATATATTTGTCATGAACTCAGCTGATATATTCTAGTGTATGGAATTCGAAGTAACATTGAATTTCATAACTTCCTTGTCCAATCTCTAATGTATACATTTTTAGCGATTCATATAGACAGAATTCGCTTACCTATATATATAAATGATAGAGGTCTCCCGTTGTGCACACAACGCGCTAGATCTGCCAGATAGATTTTTGATAAGAAAAATTGCGAAAATATGTCTTCTTTATTTTTACATAGTTTTAAAATAGTAACAGATACCGTGCAGTCTGTTTTATATTAAAATGGATGGTCCGTGGTTTCCACGTCCAATATCAAACAAGACTAAAATCCTGCCTGACGTAATGCATAGATGCATTACTAAAACAGAGTTGCTTGCCGTCTGTACGCTTGGATCAACGTTTATTAAAAAATCAATCTGTATAAATACAACATACTCCGAGCAACCATTTTATAAAGATAAGTGTCTAAAATTGAGAAGAAGTATGAAGTCATTGTACTTACATTCTGTATCGTTGCATCTGACACATCGATCATGAATTAATTGTTTTTGATTATATCTTGAACACTACGTACAAAATTTCGAAAAATCATATTGAGAGCAAGCTCCAGATCCCTGTGTGGATGGCTGGAATCTTACCATTTGACTCACTGCTGTTACTACTATTTCACGTTCGATTTTTGTTTTGAAAATAGTAAACAAAACGTAAAACCAATGATTGTAATTTTCAACGTACATAACTATAAATAAATCAAATGATTATTTACAAAGATTTATTTATGTGAGAACAGTAATTTAATTATGAGTTAATTAGTCGCAGCCCGTAGACATCCACGTACAAGGACACACACGACTGGAATCCTATCTGAGCACGAACGTAGATACGTTGCTACTTCTGAGGACTAAGATGGTCACCTCGCTTCAAAGTGTAGCTGGCAACCGCACCTCTCTTACCATAACACAAGTGATGCTCATAGCGGAATATGAGGGCAGAGGTGGTAACTTTCCAGTCAAACTATAGTTCTCCCACCTTTAGAATCAGATAGCTTATTTTGGTTTCTTACATCAAATATTTACTTTTTTACATTTCTAAGATTTATGAAACCAAATGCATCAATAAAATTCGTTGAATCTTTTCGAGATATAACATAGTAATCAAATTCAAACGACATTTATTCAAAGTTATTAACGAACTCTTTAAATGTCGTATCGTTCCCAAAGTCACCTCACTAAGGAAAAATCGTGAAAGAAACTTCATATGTGCGTCTCATTTTTTTAAAGGGTTAATCATATGAATAAATGAATTTTAAAAGTAGATATTCAGAATAAATTGACCATCTGGTACATTGCAGATTGACTTGCAAAGGTGGCCAGTCTGCGGGACGATATTATAAAGTTAAATCAAACATATCGGATCACGAAAAAATGAAATCAATCCCAATGAAACATATTTAAATTTTATTCCGTCGCCTACTTTTCTTGGATCCAATAAATTTATTCAAGTGTCGGCTTTAGTTTTTTATATGATGAATAGAAAACGAGCATAGGGTAATGTTACATAGTCCACTTACAATCTCAAACAGAACTGAAGACCTATCTAAACTCGTACGTAATGCATGTCTAATTTTGAAAACTAAGATTGTCGCCTAACTCTAAGTAGGTACGCTTTAATTCTAATTATAGTCGACAAATTTTGCACTTGTATCTATCTCCGGATTCTCGAATATTTTACTATGTTAGCTCGAACTATATTTCGACTGGAGAGGTACTAGCGCAATATTCCGTCAAATAACATGTGTTATGTTTAGAGGCTTTACTTTCAAGCGAAATTACCATCTTAGTCTTCGGTAGAAACACATGTAAGTTCGATTTCAACGAAAATTTCTCTTCTTTATCAAGTTGGTGACAGATGTCTACGATCCGTGAAATAATTTCTCATTTGATACTTCTATCAACATGAAAGAATAATCGATACACACAAGAACGATCAAAATAATTGACAACCTTTTTCCACTTGAAAATTAGGTTAAATACTTTAAGGAAATGTAATTTTTTTTTTTTTTTTTTCCTTTATTGGTTCACTAAACTGGACATTACACTTTAGAACAAAC
>DWON01010112.1:0-10982 GCA_018251015.1 Phocides pigmalion okeechobee
GTCTGTGCATTGCGTTAAAAGTTAATTTTACGCGTGAGTAGAGATTAAAATAGTTTTACGTTATAACGAACTTTACATAGACTATAAACAGCTGTTTTATTTTTTTTAATATGATAATTAACTTTATATCAGTTCTGATAATCATTTCAATTATTATTTATGTCGATCGTGATAATTAATAGAATTATTTTACCTTCATAATTATTAATAATTTATAATTAATTGCTGATGTTAGGGTGTGACGTTTTTGACAATTCCACAGCAGCATGCTCTTTAAAAAGGTTAAGAAATCCTTGGATTTTTTTATGTTTATTTCTACTCGTAAAATTATTAAGCAATATCAAAACAAATTGTTGTTGAACTAAATTTAATAGATAGTTTGTCTATTACATATATTTACGCAATAAAACGATGTAACTCTATAAATTGTTTTATTCACTCAGTCAATGCTGTTTTAGCGTTCCTAGATAATGTTATCTGAAACTAGGTACTAGACAATGATAAGGGTTAATTTAGTGCTTAAATACGGACTTTGGTATCAAATAACATCAATTTTCAACGCAACTTACAAAATTATATAAATCGTTAAATAAAAGTTCAATTGGGAGTATAAATACAAAACCTTTGACAGTTAACGCCATATGATACAAGAATGGCGCCAAAATTCCGCGGTTTACGTTCTCAATGCCAAATTTTCAAAAAAGGAATCGTGTACTACGCACGACTCGAATATCAAATCAACAAATGTTCGTTTTATTACCCAGTATAGAGCTTGGAGGCCACTATGCAACTGCTCACTTAATTCACATGTGTATAATCTGTGGAAACAAAAATAGATACGGTGTACCACAAGCAAGGTATCTATGAATGTGTACGCGCATGTCAAAATAACCCGTATTACGTAGCAGAAAAGGGTCAGAACAGCGTGCAGATTGACGGATGGCATGCGTGACCTAGTGGCCCAGAGTACATTGTCTTCTAACTCTATCACATCGGCCTAAAGTTGAAATTAGAATGCATCCTTGCAGGTGTTCGAAATTCAACTATCGCGTATCACATTCGTAGAAACCGCGAAATTCAAATTTCGAAATTTGCGACAGGATAGCAGCGTTGCGCCCGTCTCAATTAAAACTATATACAATGACGTTTATTGTAAAAGTGACCTTAATGTGAAAGTGGCAGAGTTGTTTTTACTTTGTACGTAGTTACGGCTTGAAGCCAAGTCAAAAGTGTGTCACCGAGTTGAACAGCACCGCAAGGCCGGTCTATCTATGAATGCGCGTACAACAGTGCGGATGTGCGTCCCTTGCCTGTTTCTATACATTTATTTTAATCATTCGCATACCGTTTTTGATGTTATAACCACAGAGTAAAAATCATCCGACCATTATATACGTACGGAAACACAAATTATTACTTACATTTTTTTTCATACTACTACTAAACACTGATAGCTTTAAAGAAGAAATTGAAATTATTTTTTGGCTTATAATTAGAATAATTAGAACAATATAAACAACATAATAGCAGAGTTTTTAAGACTAGTACATACTTATATACATTTACTTACTGTGTAATAATGAATTGCCAGTTCCCGGTAAATATATCTTATAGAACTTCGGTAGGCGTGTTCATATGTCTTATCTTTCTTAACGGTTTGACCATTTTAGACGAAATTTTTTGGTTACCTATGTGATCTAAATGTTTCTCAACTATTGATGGACCCGGTAGGTGGCGCTGTTATGAGATCCAAATTTGTATAAAATGTGACCAAAATGATGTTAATATAGTTCTTGGATTACTCACATACAAAACAGATATTTCTAAATTATCAGCTTTCCATCACTTTTCGATATTTATAATTTCATAACTGTAGGTAATCAAATATTTTATAAAATTGCTTAGTGTTGTTCACAACGAGAGTTAGGCCATTAACATACAGCCTCAGTGTAAGTTAGTAGTGTGTAAACACCGTAAGATTGAAATTCGAATAAGAGCCAATGACATTTTGAATTTGGAATTGTTTACAGTTTACTCATCGTTCGAATTCATTACTAGCGGCCTTGACGTATTTTGTAAAATTGTTGACAACCAGTTACGTGATAAGTGCATATGACTTTTTTGTATTAACTATTACAGCAATCATTAATATTGCGAGTGGTTTTAGCAAAGGTCCATAGAATCTCAGTCTAGTCAAAATGTCTGTTTATACATAATAGGTTCGTAGAAAGTATTATATCACATGTGATATAAAAATAATAATGATTTTTTTCTACATGTACAGCAAATTTTTGGCTTTAGATTGATGTGATATTTGGCTGTGCATATTATTATATGTTTATTGTGTAGTTAAAAATAAAACGATTACATATAGTTATAGTATAGTTTCAAACTTGGAAAGTAAAAAGCTATGCGACACTAAAGCGAAAGTGTTGTCAGTGTAAAAAAAAATTAAAACTCGGTCAGTGTGGTCACACTTGCTGTGGCTGTTTGTAAATTGTGGATGAAGTCACTCGAGTATTAAAAGAAAAGTTTGTTTTAAAAACATGACCATCGCATTGTGACTATACCGGTTTGATACCCGGGTAAGCATGTAAGTTATGAATTTGCGGTTAGATATAAAATAGTTTATTAAATGACAACACAACAGTAACTTATTTAATCAATTCTTGTAAAAATAGTCAAAAACGGACATCATTAAAATTCAATAATATTCATTCACTCAAGCATAACAAACAAACTTACATACACATTTATATTATTAGTATGGACGTTTAAGATGTTATTCAGGTCGCCATGTTAGTTTTCATTCATAATTTGATCAAACGATTTATTTATTTCACTGCAATTCCAATTGTTTATTACTTTCCGAACGAACACTTTTTGCGAGAAAATTATCGGATATTTTTGCAATTTGTAAAACTTAACATGCGATACGAACAGACGAACGACATTTAATGGAGCTGATGTGACATAATCAGCAAATTATTTATGTAATGAACCTTTTTTTTCGTGTCAATTAATTGTTATTTATTAGATTTTCGTTGCATTGCACCGTTTGACCTAAATCTTATAGCGCTTTATTTACGGCTTAAAATATTTATTTTCTCATAAGATTTACAACATCACTTACAGAGAAAATTAACTATTAACAAATTACTACAATAAATTTTAGTAAGCCAGCTGACGTATTTGTCACAAATTGGTGGGTAAGTAGAACATTGTAAGTTGAAGTCCAGTAATTTAAACTATTTGTAGAAATTGATTTTGAAACGAGTATGCAATCCACTTGATGTTAAGTCGTCGTAGCCCATAGACATCCACGTACAACCACAAACACGGCCGACATCCTATCTGAGCTCGAACGAAGATACGTTGCTACTCCTGAGGACTAAGACGATCGCCTCGTTTCAAAGTGTAGACGGCAAATGTAGCTCCAACCGAAACACAAGTAATGCTTTACGGCGGATTATGAGGGCGTATTAGTTTAAACTTAGCTTAGTACGTTAAGCCGTGACCACGAGTCGTGCAACTGGTACGAAATATCGGCAATTAAACCTTCAACATAACCCGTTATATAGTAAAACGTACAATAAACACAACTAAGATGGTAGAGTCGTTAGAGCTCGCCCGGGGCGGCTCCACCGCCACCCTTATAACCCGCCTTAAAGCAACATGTTCTTCATGCATTGTATCGGTTGGGGAGGTGTGGTTGCCGGATACACATTATTGGAGGCGAACATCTTAGTCCTCAAGCGTAGGAACGCATCCGCGTCCATCCTTAATTAAAACTTCTGTTCTATTTGAGATTGGACGTGGTTGTCCATGGGCTGCAGTGACCACTTATCATCAGGTGGTGCGCATGCTCGTTTCTTATTCTTTCACAATAAATTAATAATAACAAAATCTAAATTAACACTTTCCCAACAGCTTCCAACACTCCTGTGTATTATCGTAACGCGCTTGCGGCTTGTACACACCTGTCTTTTTACAAATCTGTATGGATTACGGGCGAACCCAAATGCTGTATTTACGTCGGCGCTACAAGAATGAGCGGAAACAATGACTGTGTATTCGTAAATGTTATATGGATGCTAATAAATACACTAAAACTAAATATATGAGTAACTCTCCGTTGAACCGACTCATGAAATGATATAATTCTGTATTTCAGAATATTGATATAGATCTTTTTTTGTGACACAATACGTAAATTCAAGAAAGGCCACAATAGCATTGCTCAATATTAAGTAGCATTATTATTATTTTCATTTATAAAAACTGTAATTTGCATGCTTTTTAGATTACTCATTGTTACACCTAAGGACGTGAACGCGTCTGATTTTGATACATTTAATTTTAATGTTGTGCAAACCTGTAATTTAAGTGCATATATAAAATTTCGCTCTGTTTGTAATATTACTGTAAGATCACTTTATGTACTTAGTTGGTATGCCTTATTAATAAATACATTTATTCGAATTGTTGGCGCATCTCCAGTGTAAAGAAAACAGCTCCAATATAATGCCGCCACTCGTAATGCTGGCTCCATGTAGTATATCTGTGAGCGCCGCAATCAAAGCGTTAATTAATAACTAATAATCGATAACTTTGAAGAATAACAGGTGCACGCCAGGGATTCGAACCACGGACTCTCCTGGCGGACGATATCTTAAGACTACATACGCAGTTTCTGCAATGTTTCTTACTATAAATGACTAAGGTGTAAATAAAACAAACTTCTATTATATGAGCATATTTAATATTTTCTTTTTCAAAATTGTAAAACTCACATTTTGAAATTGCAAAATTATAACTAAATTCTCATATCGTTAATAGTAACAATCGCGATTTCGTAATTTCCCACCATTTTAGTATTTCTCTCGAACTAATAATAATAATAATCGTAAACCATTTATACATCTCTAATAATAATATATTTTAATGTCTAACAAATTCATTTTCTCAACATTTTTACCACTTTTCGATTTTGTTATTCCAACATCAACTTTCATACTCCTAATCAACTTTTTTTATAATAATATTTCTAAACATAGACTTTTTACAATTTCTCCATTTACAATGACTACTCTTATGCACCGAATGACATCGTATTTTAGAAAAATATTGGAATGACTTTTTGAACTTAACAACTAAACAATAACACTAACTAAATAAACTTAAATAATAAACGAATAGTACAAAAACCGGCAATAAACACATACAAGTAAATCTACACATTCGATTTATAATCAATTCGATTCTTTGGCAATTTTTGTATTCAAAAGTGGATTTACAATTTTCTTGAAATTGGCTTTAAAGCGGTATTCTATTGAGTAAACTGGCAAAATTCAAAAACTTTTGGTGCGCTTACATAAAATCAGTTATACTGAAATATACCATTCTACATTGCGGTGGCGGATTGTTGCAAAGTAGTTTTTAACAACTTAATAGCATGGATTTCCGCAAAGTAACGTCTGATACTATTAACTATAGTTTCATATCATTTTAAACTAATAGGTCTGTGCCGGCCATCGATGTTTCTGCGTTACATCGTTATGTTAGTTTGTATAAGCTAACTTATCGGTGTTACGTAGAATAATCGACGTAGAGCCACGCAGCCTCTACCCGGGGGGGTATTCGACCCCTCGAGCAAAAGCCCGGGTAAAGAGGGAACTCTCGAGGCTCGAATAATCCTTAACCCTCTCCTCCCTCGCGAGCCTGACAGTACCGCTGGGTAGAGCAGTAGAGCTAGAGTAGGACGTCCCGTGTTTGTTTAAACTATCGTCGCGAAATTTGTACATTTTAATATGTATTGAGCACTCACGGTTTTAAAAGCGGTTATTAAACTAAATTAAACATCGTTAGCCGTCAGTACCGATTACATAGTAAAAAACAGTTCAATGTAAAAGAAATCCCATTTCTATTAAAAAGGTGTGACTCGTTACACAATTCTCACTCAGGTCAACGTCACGCAATGCATGAGACTGTGAATTTTATCATTAAATCTAAGTACGTCAGTTTATATAAATGCATTATTATATAAATGCATGAGTTTATATAAATCAGTTTATATAAATGCATGAGTATTTTTTAAACTAAAATTTGTTTTAAAATTCTGATTTCAAAATTGTAATTCTAAAATTTCAATTCGAATTTTAAAATTGTAAATCGAAAACTTACAATTTCAAAACGATTTGTCATTTTTACCACGTCTTTTCTTTCATATTCATATCAATTAGATCTTTTAAACTCAAACGATAAATTGTCAAACGGAAATTAAACGGATTTTTGTTTCTGACAACTGCCTTTTATATAAACGCACCTTTACAGCTCGTATTGTTGGCTTCAGAAGTTTTTGGTTAATGTGACGAGCTTATAAATAACAATTATTATATGATACAATGCAGTATTACACTTACGCTTGGGCTATGAAGAATTATATGGACATTTACATAGATTTAAATAAAAAGATGTGCCTTTGACATGAACGTAGGCACTTGGCGCATTTTAAGATCAGTTTAATTAAGTTGTATTCAAGCATCTACAAAATAAAAGAGCTGGTTGGGAGTCAGGCAGCGTTCATTTCGAGTTTTTAACATTATGCTATGAAATATACATAAAAGTGAGATTTCGGATATAAGAAACGTGAACAATATTTTTTATGTACCTGGTACCTGTAAATATTAAGACTAGTCTGTCGCGCAAAAATTAGAAGAGTATTTCAGGTTTTCAGACGTAATTGACTGAAGTCAGACTCTTTTCGACTCAAATGAAGCTTCAGTCGAAATACAGTATCATCAAACACTTTTAAATAATTAACGACTTAAAAAATATGACATTGCGTCTATTTGTGAGGATAGTGTGATATCTAGAGATACGGTCTTCTATTTTTTTAATGTAATTATTTGGTATAGTTTGCTTAAAAACTTAAAATACCTTTACATGAATTGTTGCAATAGCAAATGTCCTGTGTTTTATATCTAACAGTATTATGTGCTATGTTTGAAAAGTTAGAATCGATCAAAAGTGCAAAAGTTATCGTCTGTTAAATCTTTTTTAAAATGATCACACTGCCATCTTTAATGGACGATTTGTAGAAATCAAATTAGTTTATACCCACTGTAATTGCGATTATAAGGAAATCATTTATTTTCTGTCAATAACTCATTCAATACGATCCCATAGACAGAGACCATAGACACATCTAGAATTTAAATCTATGAAAAATATACGAAAAATTCAATGCATTTACACTACTTAATAATATTATGTAGTGACATTACCCAAAAACCTCGAAGATATAAAATTAATTAGCAACATAATAAGCGTTTAGTAACTGGAATTATTATTTAAGTATCGATTTAAAGTGTTAACGGAATATTATTATTAATTACACTATTAACTGGACAAACTACTAGAACTGGCCAGACGCTAAACGACCTATGTCAACAAAGTAACTAAACAACAATTAACATTATAGACCTGGAGCTAGCAACAGATTTTCATAACCAATTCATTCTAAGGCTACAATTCGTGAGCTCTAGAGAGATTTATCATGGATCCTCGTGTGTCTAAGTAAGAAATGGTGGCTACTTACGCACCTAATAAGCACCATGCATTGGGCAACACAATTTTATTTCAACAGCTTACGTGAGAAAATAACGCTTTGGAGTCAACGCTTGTATTATTTGCATTTATAAAAATTCCATACAGAGGGATAGAGATAAACGATTCGTAAGGAGTAAGCAAATAAACTCTACCGCTTACATTACCCCGTTGCTGATCTCTTCCGCACCGCAGCTGACGGTACAAGACTTCATGATACACCTCTCTAAGCATTTACGAGTTATCGCCCAAAAAGGAATGATAGACGAAATTCGCACCTAGCTCATAGACTATTAAGAGGTAAGTATGTACCAATTATTTCCCTTAACAAAACTTAGGCCAGAGCTCAATTCGCACACAAAAGTTGAACGTGGAATCTTATTTTGTACATAAGCAGTTATTTCCTACAGTACTTGGCCGTAATACCATGGTAACAAATATATAAACGTAAATATAAAAAGACGTTGTACTGAGCAAAGCGGTAGTTTTAATTAAACATGGCAACACTCACTTGCTCTCCACTCAACAACATTGGATAAAATAAACAGAGCGCTCCGCGGTGTTGCCTCAATAAGAAAAGTTAACAAAATAAATGTAAATAATTTTGGATGGAGCCAATCATGAGACAGCAGATTCTATTAATCTGTTAAATTAATATTAGAAATATATTATTCGTTCATAAATACAGCTACAGCACTATTAATATCATACAAAACAACAAATAAATTCGTGCTCCTTACACCTAAAACGCCATAAAAACCTTATTTAGACTCTGTAGTTAACTTCGTACGGGAAATATTCGGGAATGACAGTTAGTCGCCTTTCAAAGAGTCTACGAATTTGACGCACCGGGCAAGAAATCGAATTTTAATCTAACACTACAATTTCCCCTGACATTTTTCTTAAATCTAAGTATACACAAAATAATTTTGTACTCTCCAAACGAGTTTTACATGGCAACTTTTTACAGCTATGGCAACTTTGTACGAATGCCGACGACTTTTCACTCTAAACTCGTGTATACATCCTTATAATTAGAAGAAGGATGATTAAAAATTGAGATTATTTATTTAATCTTAGTTCAAGTTATTGTAAGTGACAGATAAGTCAAAAGCTGCTCCTTATCTATACAAATACTTACTCTTCGAAAAGAAGTTGTTATATTTTTCTTATTTTATAGACCTGTTTCAGGTCACGATAGGACGATGTTACACAATAGACCGCAATTTATACATATACTTTATAATTATTAGTGAAATAATTATTTTAGGTTTTAAAAGTGAGTTTTCCAACGGTTATTAATTAATATTAAACTAACGTGATCCGAATATTGAATATTTATTCGTCTGGAATTTGATTTTAGTTAATTGAGATTCAGAAAAAAATATACAAAATTTTGAAAGACGCAGATCAAATTGTGATTTCTTACACTGTAATATTTTATTAACCAAAAAACTACAGAAAGTGAACTAGTATTATAAGAAAAAACGCCTTGTAAAATGTAAATTAAAAAGATTTTACATCTTGGAAATCACAATAAGATACATTATAAAAATGTGTACGTGTACAATCACACAAATAACATCGATTTTTCTCTACACCGGGACGACACTTAGATTTAGTTTCGAAATTCAATGACCGCAATGATTTCAATGTATAATTTACCAACGCACCTTATTTCTATACCGATAATTTAAAATTTCGACTATTTACAGTCCAACAGACGAGTGCCGCCCGACACAACACATCAAAACACGAAACACGTAAAACACTGTCCGAATGAGCACAGAAACTTCGCGTTCAGAAGTAGCCGAATTTGAACCCGAAGAATTCTGAGAAGGGTTTGGGCGTGTCCTAGGGTTGGTTGAGGAGCAAAGCTTCCAGCTCGTCGGCGGAACGCAGCAGAAACGCTGCGGACTCGCGGTAGCCGGTGATGAGCTGCCTCACCGCGCCCACCTTCGACAATTAACATTTACTTAAACGTTGACTTCCATATAATTAAATGATTATAAAATCTATATTTTTGGACAATAGTTATTAGTGGCGTATCTTCATAGTCCGCCGTAAAGCAATTATAGAGCTTCGATTAAAGAGATCAAATTTTCAGTTACACTTGTAATGAGGCGACCATTTCAGTCCTTGGGAGTAGCAACTACACTTAAAACGAGGCGATCACCTCAGTCATTAGAAATAGAGAAGCATGTACGTATGACCTCAGATAGGACTTTAGTTCTGTTTGAGATTTTATATGTACATACATCCACGGGCTGCAGCGACTACTTACCATCAGGTGTCCCGCATTCTCATTTGCCACTGTTCTAACACAAAAAAGCGAATAGGATGATTATGTAAATCTAAAACGATTAGTACAGTTGAACAGCGTTGGACGCGGCCAGCAGTTGGATGGGTAACCATTAGGGCCAAATTTATACATGCCTGAATGTTTCTTAGGGCAACTATTAAATAGTTATTGATAGGCGATTGGTTACAACGCGTCTGCAACATAATATAATATGCAATATAAAATAAACGTATGATAGGTTCGCCACTAACCCATATCTTCAACTACTTGTATTGGAGCAGCATGTTAGAGTATGCTCCAGGCTACCTAGTCACGGGTAAAGACCAATGCCCAGCAATATAACTGAAGACCACTAATACGCTGATTAAGTACCCTTGTTCTATATGGAAAAGGATAAAAATGTCCACGGGCGACCATCAGATGGACTTTCGCTTGCTTCTGTTGTATGGGCTAATACAATTTAACCAAAAAAAATGTGCTATTGTACCCACCTCGGCTCCGGAAAGCTTGTGCGAGAGGAGCTGCTTGGGAGCTGCGGCGGCAAGCGATGGCGCAGACGATGTCGGGTGCAGCGACGAGCTCGTACTCGACGTCTTTAACGACAGATCCGTTGGCGCTAAAATAAATGACAGAATAAAATAAATTTATCCTATGTGACGTGTCTAATGAGTTTACCCTGCATAAAACGTTGGCGTTAAAAGAGAATGACAAAATGAGATGTATTTACCCTATATGACACGTGTAATGAGTTTACCCTAAATAACACTTATTATAAATTTACCTTACATAACATTTATTATGAGTTTACCCTATGTAACACATAAGGTAAACTCATCTAATTCTGTCACTTACATAATTTTGTGGTACTTATTTGAGACTCAAGAGTAAATAGTGAGCCTCAAGTAGACAATAATACCAAGGAATTATGAACGTCAATTTAATGAACTTACTTTGTCACGATGCCCGAAATTACAATAAATCGTTCAAAAATAAAATTAATTTTATTTCCTCGCCCTAGAAATAAATGGACAGTGTAGAATTAGCAACTAGGGAGAGGGGGGTAAAGGTAGAC
>DWON01010113.1:0-10980 GCA_018251015.1 Phocides pigmalion okeechobee
CTGCCGTCCCTCCGGCCGCATCGCAACGCAGCCGGAGGAACCCCACCTCGAGCGAGTCCTCGGACTGCGCTGAGGGCAGCGTGGTTTTTTAGAGAGGTGGCCTTCCTCTTTTGGCTCTCCGGCCGCTTGCGCAGCCCCGGAGGAGCCCCACCTCCCGACCGCCCGACGCGGCCGAAGCCGCAACCACCTCCTGTGGCGAGCAAGCTCGTCGGACGGCCGGAGTTTTGCGTGTCGCTCTCCGCGCACCCAACACCAAAGGTGCGCAGAGGGACACCCACCTCGGACCGCTCTTGGTAAGGTCCCTCGCCCCGGACACCGGCCTCGGGGGTCAACGGGACCCGCAAGCCCCCCTACCGCGACAAGGTGGCGGCCCGCAGGGGGGTGACAAAATGCCTCTAGAACGAACTTCCTTAGATTGCTTAGATTATACTTCTATTAAAATCAATTTTAGGGTATTCCATGTCAGATTTGTAATTAAATAAATTATTTTTTATTCACAGGTATATATATGGAGTTCCAAGGTTGCTGCGACATAATATACGATGGATACGTCGCCATGCATGAAGAATATTTCAACCAAAGGGAGTACCTTATTGGATCTACATATGGTGAGTTTTTAGAGTAACAGGAGATGGGCGTGTGTGTAAGAGGAAATAGAATTTAGTGGTTCGGAACACACAATAGTATAGACAGTACATTATATCACAATTCACAGCCCTGAATTAGATCTGTATACATGTTCTGTGAGTAGATTCATCACAGCATCAGGTGGAACCTTTGAGCACTAGTAGCAGTATTGCTTGATACTAGTAGCAGTGTTGCATTATATACCTTAGCACATTACGAGAATATTTGTTTTTTCACTTTTGTTTGTGATCTTAGGCTGTAACTCTTTTATTGTTGAATAAATAAACGAATATTTTTGGTATTCGTCAATTGTAGATATACTTCCATTATTGTGTAATTTGTAATTCAGGGAAACGTAGAAGTTTCCCTTTTCCTACGTAAGGTCCCAACCTTACGTAGGAATATTTTATCCCAATAAAAATGTGCTACTCTTTTTTCGTATAAATAGGAACATTTGCATTCTAAGGACTTCATCAAGCAGTAGCGTTAGCCCTAAACTTTGGTCAGTAAGAAGGTTCAGGTCATAATCCACCAAACTTTCCAAATGCGGATTGGTAGACTTCACTTTACATCAAGATATTCCTTAGCCATTAAAGCAAGTGGTAATTTATTTCTAATATACAAATAACTTCCACAACCAGGAGAGATCTCAATCATTAGGCTATCACTGTTTCATACGTTTCATTTGTATGCTTGTAGGTAAAAATACGCTGCAACCAGGAAAACACGAATATCCGTTCCAGTTATGCCTACCGCCGAATTGTCCTTCGTCATTCAAAGGCAAATACGGGCATATCCAGTATAAGCTGCTCTTGGTTGTCGACCGCGCCTTGAAGAAGAATCAAGAAAAGAGTTTCGAGATCCAGGTCATCGCACCTCTGGACCTTAACACGTTGCCTGATGTTAAAGTAAGTTTTATTTCCAATTTTTTTGAAGTTCTACTTCTTTCAGCGCGTTAGGGAAAAATAATGAGAGTAATTTTTTACGATGCGAGCGCACACCGTCGCGAAAACCGACACCACGAAATTAGCTAGTTTTGTAGTAACAATATCACTGTCGTTAATTCGATAAGTTAAATTATTATTAACTAGCAACCAAGCCCAGCCTCGCTCGGGTAATAGAATTTATATTTACTTACATTATTTTTCTTTCATACATGCATCCAGCCATTACCTAGTTGCAAAAAGTAACAATTAAAAACATCTATTTCGAGCGATGACTGAATTACTATATTGAATTAACTATTTAATTTCTCGTCTAATTTACAAAAAAAAAACTTAACTTATTATGCACCAAAAACCCTCCACAGGAATCACTCTACCTGTTGTTGAAAACTGTGAGAGAATTCGTCCAGTACTATTTGAGTTTATCACGAACAGACAAACATACGCGACGAGGGACTTTGTTTTATCATATTTAGAGATTTTTAGATTAAAAAAATGGTAATTTAGTTACCAATATTATATAGTAGGTATAGCATACGGCAAACAGAATCCTAATGGGAGGCTATGTGGTGTGTAAAGTTGTTTATATTTTTCCAATTTCCAGAATCCAGTCCATATGCAATTAGAAAAGTCGTACAGTGTATGGTGTTGCCCCACTGGTTACGTGAAGCTGGACGTGAAGCTGCCTACTTCCGGATTTTGCCCGGAGCAGGCCATCCCTGTTCGCATAGACTACGATAATGTTGGCAGTCGCGTTTTTGGCCCTATCGACTTTACGCTTCTGAAGGTAATTTTAAATTGGTTGTTTTAACTGACCGTGGCGGGAGACGGCACTAAGCTGAAGCTTGTTTCTCTAGACTAAAGATGCGCTGACAATTCGCTGAAATATTGTATTTTTAAGCATCTGTGTATGATCTACGAATATACAGATTTAATGTCCGCCCTCAGTCTTGTAGCGCCGACGTAAACACAGCACTTTTGGTCGACCGTAATCCATACAGATTTGTACTAAGAATACAGGTGTGTACAAGTCGCAAGCGCTTTGCACCGCGCGATTAACAGCAATGTTGTACGTCGCAGGGAAAGGGTTAAGTTTAGATTATAATTGTGTAATATATATATATAAGAATGTATGAATACTGATCAAAATCTATTAGGATACCTATAGTATAATAATAGTCTAGCTAAAGGTGGGAGAACTATAGTTCATATATATTCAAATTCCAATATTTTACCTCATTATAAAGTATTTACATAAACTTAATGTATTTTGAATGGTGGAAGAATAATAGTCCGATCGGGGAGGTACCACTGTCGTCTTCATAATCAGCTATAATGCATTACTTGTGTTTCGGTTGGAGAGGTGTGGTTGCCGGCTACACTGTGAAGCGAGGCGACCATCTTAGCCCTCAGGATTAGCAACGTATCTACAATTGAGCTCAGATAGGGTTGCAGTCGTGTTTGTGGTTGTACCTGGATGTCTATAGGCTGCGACTACTTAACATCAGGTGGTTTGCATGCTCGTGTGCTACTCTTCTATATAATATAGCATAATAATAATAATAGAGCATACTATTAAGGCGGAATACAGAGCACTACAAAAATGATTTAATAAAAAAGCCTGCATTCGTGCAAATAATTGTATTGATCTAAATTTAAATCTGCATTTTTTCCAGAGAACATGTTACTATAAAAAATCGAAATTTAAAGAAGAGTTGGAGAAGTTAATGGGGTGGTCGATCGGGGAGCAGGTGCAAGGGTGGAGCCAGGCCACGGTGCACTGCACCCTGGACATCTCGCCGTTCGTCCCGCTCAACTTGCGCCATTGCAACTTCATCCATGTTGAATATTACTTACAAGTAAGTTACATTTTATTCCAGCTTCACACGGGACGGGAAATATCTAGTTTTGTCGTCTAAGTATATGCAAGAACTTGCACAGTCCGATTGAGAAGATGTGGTTGCCACTACACTTGCAGATGAGGCGACCACCTTAGTCCTCAGGAACAGCAATGTGTCTACAATCGACTTCAAGTGGGACGCCTGTTCTTTATGAAGTTGATTACTAGTTAGATATCTGTGGACAGCAGTGACCATTTACCATCAAGTGAACTGCATGCTCGTCTCCTACTTCTATTTAATAAGTACATATTGCGTGGCGCAAAGCGCCTGCGGCTTGTTCACATAGGAATTATCGGCGCATCTTCAGTCTATACAAATAAATAAGCTTCAGATTAGGCCGTCTCCCGCAAGGCCGACCGTATATAATATATGACCGCGCAGTCAAAGTGTTAAAAAAAAATATATTTTTAGGTAGCGCTGGGTAGCTGCATGGTTGTCCACCCTATAGTCATCGGCACGGTCCCACTGCACGACGCACGAAGCTCAGTGCAGATACCTCAGCAGAATGTCCCTGTCACAAACCACCCTTCGCCGCCTCTCTGCCCTGCCTCTGGTGCTCCCTACCTTGCCGTAAGCCCTCACCCTGAGCCCAACTTCCCTAGAAACAATCTTTATCCCGAGCTTGAAAGTTCGTATCCCTATAATCCTCAATATGTAGGTGAAGCCTGTTCTCCTTACAATCCTTACCCACAGCCTTATTCTAATGTAAGTTTTTTTTTTTGTTTACTTGCTAATTAATTTTAAAGAATCCTTTAATTAAGTTTAAATGGTGGCGAAGTTCATAGATCATTCGTACTGTTTTGGATGGGGAACAGATGACAGTGTTCTTACTTTCTGAAATGTTTAAGGATAATATGGAATTGTATATGTAGGTAGGTCAAACTAATTATTATTTGGAGTAACTTCCTCAATTTTCGACAAATGACATTTAATAACTATTAATATTTAAAAAAAATTAACGCGAGCTGCAGAACCAATAAACGGATTATTTAGTTTAGGTATTATGAAAATAGGGTTAGAGAAAGACATTGAATCTTATTTAGTAAAGAGACGAAATAGTTCATTTAGCAGTGATAATGTGTTTGTTCCGCTTTCAAACCTTTGGACCAATCATCTAAGTACAATAATACCCCGAATTTACGCTATACGTGGGACTAAGAGATAACCGCGTAAGTCGAATTCGCGTAAGCAACAATACACAACACAATACACAATTACAACTTACAATTACAATACAATTATTGAATGATTTTAAATAGGGGCTGAAATATAAAAAAAAAAAAATAGAAATAAATGGTTAATAAATAAAAAATACAAAATTGGAAACAAATCTTTTTATTCCTTGTATTATAGAAAAAATGCGCTCTTTGTTAGTCTTTGTTTTTTTTTATTTATTTGTAAGACAAGTTTTCAACCGCCATTTGATCTTCTGATTAAACTGGATCTAAAGACTAATGCTTCAGTGACTTCTTCACTCTTCTTCTTTTTCTTTATTAACTCTCCGACGAATTTTAACAAAAAAACCTATACATAAAATATTGAAATTTGAAAATCGCGTAACTCCGGATTCGCGTAAGTCGGGTAGCGTAACTCGAGGTATTACTTTACAAAAAAATGCAAACAATTAGTCACACATTTACGACGCTACAATAAAAAATATTTATATTTCAGAGTCCGCCATTCTCCCCCTCTGCTCCTAGTGCGCCCGAAAACTAACCTGAAAAGTAAGTCTTCTTATCTATCTCATCTATACATGTAATAAAATTTGAGTAATCCGCGTTTGTATATTTTATATTATATCATTAATTCTTACTTCAAAAGATGGCAAAAACATTTATACTCCTAACTTACAGTAACGATTAAACAATTCTCGTTATGGCATGAATGTTCCATAGACTAAGAAGTAATTTATAGTGAATGTCTTTTAAACAAATTTTTCCTCGCCTCGACGACATCTCGTGTGAGTAATTTGTATTCATGTGTCATTCACGAACAAATCCCTCAAATGGACTATTTGAATTTGCTCCGTCCTTGTATTATTAGCAATATAAGCAATTTAGTAAATTAATTTTAAAACAAATGCATCTGCTTTTCAGAAAGAAATGTTATACTCACAAAGAAACAATAGTGACTGATGCAGCCCCACGGACCTGCGCAAAGAACTGGATGTTAATTAATAATTATGGATTTAATTGGCAATACAGCTCCATAAATATCGACTATACTATACGGGCCCAACCCTTTACCTTGATTCAGTTGGTTAACGTCACGTCCGATAGATAGGTCTAATAATAGGTAGGACATGAGCGCTCCTAACGAAATTTGAATTTTGCTTCTTCTGTTTAGACTGTTTAGGTTAGGTTTTTATCGTAATTAGTTTTAAGATTTTCATCATTGTACATATGAAAATAAAATAGTTACGACTCATAGAACAAATTATTTTAATTTATGGAAGCACTAAGTTATATCAAATATAGTATTTTTTTATATAAAATTAAGTTTTTTATATAATATAGTAACGTATTTTGACACTTAGCTTAACTAGTGTAACTTAGCATGATTTAAATTAGTTTTTTTAAATGCAAATGTTTGTGTTTTTGTAAATGCAAAACACGCAAACCACCTAATGTTAAGTAGTATAATTCAGTACTATTTTATTAATTATTATAAATATTTTTCTTTGTAATTATATTCAATTTTATTTTATTTCATTATAAATTGACATTGGCATAAATGATTGTGATTAATAATGCATGATGTGATTACCCATAATTGTGAGAACAGTCAAAATGTATCAACTGCGCTACTGTTTATTGAATTGTAAACACTGTTTCTTGTGTCGGTAATCCAATAAATAAATAAGTAGTCGCAGCCCATAGACATCCACGTACAACCACACACGATTGAAATCCTATGTAAGCTCGAACGTAGATACGTTGCTACTCCTGAGGAGTAAGATGGTCGCCTCGCTTCAAATGTAGCCGGCAACCGCAACTCTCCAACCGAAACACAAGCAATGCTTTACGACGGATTGTGAGGACGGCGGTGGTACATCCCCGGTGGAATATAGTTCTCTCAACTTTAAAGCCTTGTGTGGCTGTGATGCAACAGTTCATAGACCTTGGGCCGGCTAGAGGCGCCCAACTGGCCAGTCCCTAGCTACGACGCTGTTTACTAACATTATTTTACAAACCTGCTAGCTAATTCAAATAAATGTTTGATTTTGACACTTTTTTCTAATAAAATTAAGTCATATATTTAATTTCTTTTGTTTTCCCTTGTTCTGTTCTATAAATGGGATCTGTGAGTTTATTTGATGTTAATTGCCAATTTATTTTCAACATTTTCAAAATCCATACTAATATTATAAATGTGAATGTAAGTTTGTTTGTCACGCTTTCATGCCAAAACCACTCAACCGATTAACAGGAAACTGTACAAATTTTCTTAGAGGTTTAAAAAGGACATACCTTTTTTCTAAAGGTATTTTGGCAGACATGATTGTTTGTTAAAAAAAATTGAAAATCTAGAAACTTTAAAGCCTTCAAATCAATATCTTATTGACTTTAGCTTCAGCTGTTTTGATTATTTTTTGTATATTTCATGTTATTTTGTTGTGTCATTTATAAACAATACTGAAAATAGTTTAAAGGTTTTGTTTTTTTGAGGTTACATACCAGTTCATTGTTTTCTATTGTTTCTGGTTTATCTTTGATATTTATTTAAGTGCTTCGATGCGAGCGAAGCGACAGGTAAATGCAAGTATTTTTATAAATGTCACCTTTTATATTGTACAGTACGATAAATACTAAGATTAAAGTACTATATAACACGTTTTTTGCAAATATGGTTTTGAGACAAAAATATAATTATATGTACGTAAATAAACTAAAACCCGCACTATATAAATCAAATTTTAACATATTGCGGGCAGCGGTCCTAAACTGGAGCTTATTTGATTAGACTGAAGATACGCCGACAATTTACTGAAATATTGTATTTTTTAGCATCTGTGCATCATCTACGAATACACAGACGTAATGTCCGCCCTCAGTCTTGTAGCGTCGACGTAAAAACAGCACTTTTGTTCGCCCGTAATCCATACAAATGTGTCTGTATAACACAGGTGTGTTGGAGCCGCAAGCGCGTCGCGCCCTGAATTACACAGCAGTATTGTAGCCGCAGGGAAAGCGTTAAACTAAAAATAAAATACTTTGTAGAGATAAATAATTACATTTATTAGACATCAAAAATATAACATACAATACAAGTAGCACCAAAAATTACAATGCACATATTATTATATATCTATTCTTATTCATATCGTGGGCTTTAAGCTGTAGGTCTGTAAAAATAAAAATGGTCATTTTTTACTGTTATTCGATTCTATTATTACCCATATAGAACACTTAATACAGAAATTTGTTTTCATAAGTGCAGGTAAAATACTTTTAAAGAAAAGAATGAAAAAAACCTAGTACATTATGTAAAATGCAAACAAAGTAATTTTATTTTTGTGTCAACTCAAAAACAATAATAGCTGCGTTCCGCCGGCTTAAAACCCGCGATACTCTTGCCTATAAATATTAAAAAAATATATTAAGCTTCTTTGTATTCGATTTTTTGTTCAGGTTTATTATTTTATATAGTGGCACGTACGAGAATATGATATTAATATTGGGGCTAGTTGCGAAGAACTATTAATCTATTTAACACCAGCGTTAACCTGTGGCTTTTGCCGTGAAACATAAACTTCAAAGAGGTAAAAAGAAAGCTCGTCTTCAAAGCCGGCGATGCTGGAAACTCCTGTGGTGTTGAAATGTCCAGGCCACGGTAACTGCTCGCCATCAAGTGGCCGTCTGCCTTTTCATTAGGGTAATTTATAAAAAAAAAACCCTTAGAAACCTGCTTAGGAATTTGAATAAAAACATAAAACGGAATTAATGTCGGTCAAAATAATGCGTCGCAATCATACCAACTTTTTACATTGAAATAGCAATTTATTCCTCTAAAGAAGTTTCCCTGTTTCTGTTCCCAGGATTAGTATATCGTTTTATCTCATTCTTGCGTCACCAATATCAATACAATAGAATATATAAATAACATATCAATAGACAAATACATTGAAACATAGTGACATGTTATAAAGTGTTCAAAGAATTCAAATAAATGCAGTATAATTCAAAAAATCTGTAGGGACTATGTCAGATTCCATTTCGGTATCAATAAAAATAAGAGACACATCGAAACATACACTATGTTTCGATGCGTATTTTATTATAAAGTGTTACAATATTTCAGAACTAAAATCATTTCAGAGGGTAACAATATAAGTCAAGAAATGTACTGGCTCTATGGCAGCTTCCATCTCGGTAACAATAAAAACACATCGAAAAATAGTAATATATTATAAAGTGTAACAATACCTCAAAAATTCAAACAAAAACCACAATTTTGCATGATAAGTCAAGAAATCTATAGGCAGTACAACAGTTTCCGATCTCGCTATCAACAAAAAACACGTCGAAACACAGTCGCATATTATAAAGTGTAACAATACTTCAAAGAATCCTACTAAATTGAGACTATCGCAGTATAAATTAAGAAATCTCTAGGCACCATAACAGTTTTCATCTGGGTATGAATAGCAAAACAAATCGAACATAGTGACATATTATAAAGTGTAACAAAACTTCTATGGATATAAATAAACCGGGAGTATCACAACATAAGTCAAGAAATCGATAGAGTTGTAACAGTTTCCATCTCGGTATCCATAGCAAAATACATCGAGACATAGTGAAATATTATAAAGTGTAACAAAACTTCTATGGATATAAATAAATCGAGGGTATAACAATTTAAGTCAAGAAATCTATAGAACTGTGACAGTCTCCATCTCGGTATCCATAGCAAAATACATCGAGACATAGTGAAATATTATAAAGTGTAACAAAACTTCAACGGATCTAAATAAATCGAGGGTATCACAATATAAGTCAAAAATCTATAGGCACCGCGAGAGTTTTCATATGGGAATCAATAGAAAAATACTTATTTCCACAGCGTTCCAGTTAATAACAAACAAGTATATTAAGAAAATACAAGAAAACAGAATAGAAATGGTAAAAAAACTACTCTTATCATTAATCAACAGTCTTAAATATTATTATGTACTTTTTTTGGTAACAGAAAGTGTAAATGCAATAAAATCAAGTAAAACAGTAAAAGTAAGCAAGTAGACGTAAAAAGTAAGGTAAAGAATAAGAAGTAAGTAAATTTATATAAATACAAAAAATAATCCTTCTTGTAACATATAGAAGAAACATATAAATGATTTTGTACATAAATAACAGAAATATGCATGAATAAAGGTTTTTTGAGGTAACAAATGCGCCATAATATTAGAAAAAATTACGAAAATATGAAAAGGTATTTGCCAAAAATTTATACAAATATTGTATAAATTTTTGGCATAATTGAAAAGAAAATGTTTCAATTTCTTTTATTTAAAAAAAAAAAACAAAAATAATAAAAATAAACAAAATTAAAAATATTCGAAAATGAAGGCGGCTCAATTCTTTTAACCAGTGACTTCTGTAATATATATATATATAAAAATATGGCACTCTAACAACCGGTCTTATCGCAGCATTCGATGTTTCACATCAAAAATACTCTCTACCCTTATAGCACCTACACACATACATACCCTGGATCCTGTATCCATTCCAGGAACACAGTCAAGGCAATTACAAAGCACCTAAAGCAAAGCAGAAACCTAAATTTACACTCATATATCTAACGGCTCACTCACGTGCATCTAACAGATTCGCCCATCTAATTTCGGTCATATACAAGGACCTAAGCAATTAAAGAAACTAGACAGGCTAATCCGAAAAATAAACTTGAGTTAAGTCGTTATATATTCATATAACTTACGACTATGTAAGGACACTTACAAAACCTTCAGTATTAAGTTGTTAACATCTACTTAGAGTCATGTGACCCGTCCTTGGGGCCTCTAAACCCCTTTGGGAAGAAGCTCGGGAAAAGAGGGAAACCTCGAGGCCCGAATAAGTCCTACCGATCCCTTCGGAAGATGTTAGAAACCGCTGGGTATGAGTAGCAAACAGGT
This sequence comes from Phocides pigmalion okeechobee, assembly GCA_018251015.1. NCBI lineage: Eukaryota > Metazoa > Arthropoda > Insecta > Lepidoptera > Hesperiidae > Phocides > Phocides pigmalion. The sequence goes on from DWON01010113.1 coordinate 10,611, forward strand.
GTAGGACGTCCCCCTTTTCGTTAGTGCGTTTAGATATCTGCCATCGATCGATACAAGTTCCTACGTTAGGGATACATTGATGTAGGATAGGTAAGTAGTTATTGCGGGTCTCCAGGATATTTTTACCCGGTTTAGGTTAGCCGGAAATTGACCGGGAATCCTTTGTTTTTTAGACTAGTATAATAACACTATGTTATTCTGAATGCAGAAGATAAGCTACCGCACTATATAACTAGGAAAAAGCACTATTTTACGATAGCAGTAGCAAATGAGTTACAGACTGGTTATATAGTTGTAAAGGAATACATATGATTCCTTCAACCTCAGCATTGACATTGGATTGTTAGGGATTAGGTTATTTTATAATAAG
>DWON01010114.1:0-10980 GCA_018251015.1 Phocides pigmalion okeechobee
GCTCCCAGTCTTGTAGCGCCAACGTAAACACAGCATTTATGTTCGCCCGTAATCCATACAGATTTGTACGTACAACACAGGTACGTAGAAGCAAGCCCGCTGCGCCGCACAATACACAGCAGTGCTGTACGCCGCAGGGAAAATGTACCGGAAAGCGATCGGGGAGGTACCACCGCCGTCCTCATAATCCGCCGTAAAGGGTTACTTGTGTTTCGGTTGGAGAGGAGCGATTGCCTGCTATATTTTGAAGCGAGGTGTCCATTTTAGTACAGGGGTAGCAACGTATTTACGTTCGAGCTTAAATAGGATTTTAGTCGTGTGTGTGGTTGTACGCGGATGTTTATGGGCGGCGATTACTTAACATCAGGTGGTTTGCATGCTCGTTTACTACTTCTCTCATTTAAATAAAAATGGCGTATTATCTTGTAGTTGTATCATAGATTTAAGAATAAAAAATAAACCTACCTTTACAGGCATCATGTGTGCCTAACTTAAATATTGAGAGAAAATCGGCTTGCGCTGAGGCAACTTTTGTGGTTCTTCTAGTTGTACCATAATTTGTTATTATCATCTCATAATCTCGTAAATCATCATCATCGTAATCGCTCTCCCCATTGCTGCCTTCATCTCGAGTATTAGATTTGGTGCTAGCAAATACTTTATAAATCTCATCTTTTATTTTGTCCGGAGTTACAATATAATAGTCATCATCCAAGGGTTTCTTTTCCTTTTTTTGAATCTCTTTGATGTCGCGGGTCGATAGATATCTTTGTCTGCGTATTTCTCTTCGATGCTCGTAAATGCCCAATAAACTATTTTCGTCTTTTACGGGAACTTGTGGCATAGGGTTCCTAGTAACAATATCCGGAAATTTTAAGTTAATGAGAACGCGAAAAGGGTATATATATTTTTCCATTTCACTTAGTGTGTCATAATCATCTGGTAGCAAAGAGTTTTTGCACTGATTTTGTTCAATTGTCATATAATTTGTGGAAGCATTTATTTCATTTATTGCTAATGTGTTTGGTATTTGAATAAGTACATTTGAATTCGTTTTTGCATTTTGATACATTTTCATATATTGAAACCCTTCATTGTTTTTACAGGTTCTGTTTGAAGTTGTTTGCAACGTATTATTTTTAGGCTTAAATATTACATTTTCTTTACTAATAGGAACAAGTGTCATAATATAATTATTAATGTCATTTAGAGAACCATAATTTTCGGTCGTCTTATTTTCAATTTCAATTATTTTATTATGTTTATTCAAATCTAAGTAGGTTTTTGAATTATTCTTAATCGTCACCTCATTTCCAGGTATTTCCATTTCATCCAAACACAATTGATTTGGATGGCAAATACTTTGTTTAAAGTCTTGTGCAAATGTGAGTCCTTGTAAATTTTGGCTTGCGAGTACATTATCACCATAAATTTGATTTTCCGTGATGATTTCTTCAAAATCTTTTACTTCGGAACCAATACAAAAAACCTGTTTTAATATCACAAAATTTGTGATTACTTCTTTTGCTGGCAATTTTATTCCTGTAGAAGTTGAAGATTGGGATGGGCTTTGCACGTTTTTCGATTCAAATTGTTCTATCTTTAGGATGAATCTTCCATTTAAGTTATTGTTATTATGTAATAAGAATATTTTGTTATATATGTCTGTAAATGATTCATTTGGGAAATTGCTCTCAAAGTTGGTTTTAATTGTGTATAAGTTAGGTGGAAGTCTTAGCGAAGGTGATGGGATTTCAACGTTAGCGCCACTATTTATTTCATTTGCATTAACTTTAGACTCCGTCTTTAGGAATTGATTACCATTAACATCTGTTGTTTCTGCTGTAGTAACTGTATTATCTAGAGGTGGCTGTAACCCTTTGACATTGCATCCCTTTAATGGCGGTCTTATCATAATGTTACTTTGTATTTCAACTTTTGCCACATTATTAACTTTCGGAGGTAAAGGAGGTAAGAAACTTTTACTAAATGTAGTACTAATTGATGGATTCGAGATTGCTGTCTCGGAAGGGTTAGCAACGTATTTCGCTTCTACATAGGTTATCGGTATACTGCTTTTAAAGTTGACTGTTTCAATTGGTTTTCCTTTAATACTTTTAGCTGATGACGACATAGTAGCGACATTCATAGAAGATTCAAAAGCATGGTTTTGAATTTCAGAAATTGATGCAGGTGGCATCATTTCGTGCAATATGTAATCTTCAAATTCTGTCTGATACTGCGGTATTTCCGATAGGGACTGATCGTCTATGCTCATCGACATTGCTTCACTTTGCGTGTCTGTTTCATCCATATATTCGGATGGCGTCGTTAATAATGGTGGCATATGTTGTGATGGCGAAATAGAAGGCAAATTTGGTTTACATGGCTTTATTGTAATGGACTGTACACATGGCTCAATTTTTTCAAGTAACTCTGATGAATTTGTCTGCATTGAATGCCTAGATGGCGTTTGTACTCTCAAAGATTTGGATAGCATAGGTTGTGCTAGTGATGTTGGTGGCATCATCTCCAACAAATGATTTGGTATATTTGCTGATGCTATATTTTGAACAGAATGCACAGGTACAGATTGTCTCAAATTTTGTGACGGCAACGTGGACATATGTGGTATAGGTTGCACTAATGGCATATGTGACATCGCTCCCAAAGTTGGCTCTGGCGGGGTTGACATAAAAAGCATAGGTTGTACAAGTGTTAACTGTTGCATGGATTGGTCTGACGGAATTATTGTCGGCGTGTGTGTTAATTTCGTCATAGACTCTGACGGCATATTTGACATAGGTGGCATAGATTGGAATAAATGCATTCTTTGCATTGTTGCCAGTGTAGGTTCTGATACCAGTACAGACTGTTGAGGCACATAATGTTCTTGAGACATTGATGATATCAAAGGCACAATTTGTGCCTGAGTCGTTAGTGTTATCGGTGCTATACTTGGCTCGGATGGCATCGTTTGCATAGATGGTTTTAATGGCACGTACATTACAGATGGCATATAATGTTCCGGTGGTATGCGTTGTCCTGGTATTGAAAGACCGGGTTGCATAAGATGCATTAATTGCACTGGAGTGTTTGTTTCCCCTGATGGTATAGTTAATGGTCTTTGTTCTGCTATGTTTGGCATATTTGGTATCATTGGCATGGACTGAACTAACTGCATTGGTTGCATTATTGAAATCGATGGTTCTGTGGACGGCGCTGATAAATATTGCATAGGTTGCATTACATGCATTTGTTGCATTGTTACCATTGGCGGTCCTGACGACACTGCTGGTAATTGTTGCGCATATTGCATAGACGGATGTTGGGGCATTGCCAATGACGTAGATTGTGGTAATTGCATCTGCTGCATAGACACCACATGTTCTGTTTGTGACATAGGTAATATTGTTGACATAGGTTGTGTTGACATAGGCGCATTTGATTGGTGTATTGATGTAGGTTGTAAAGGTGGTATTTGCAACATTGATGGCATAGACAAGTGTGGTGGTACTGATGCTGTTGATTCTATTGATATCGATGTTACAGAAGGTTTAATTGACATGGCGGGTACTGTAGGGACAGAATGCGCTAATTGTGTTAGCTGTATTTCTGGATCTGATGACGCCGTTGTATTGATTTGGTTAGTTTGCATTGTTATAACAGATGCCATAGAGGGCTCCACAGAATTGTTAAACATTTGTTGATTTTCTGTCTCTATTGGCATCGTTGGCAGTGACGGCATAACCTGTCCTGACGGCAACATTTGCATTAATGGTTCAGGTTGGCTCGGTAGCAAATATTTGGTAGCTTCTTGTAAATATGACCGCTGTGACGTTGACGGCTCGTATTGTTCCGTAGGTATTTGTGGCATAGAGGGCTCTAATGGCAATCGTTGCACTGATAGCTCTTGATTAGATGGCTTAGGTGTAATTGTATTTTCTAATGGTTTCTGTAGTACTGATGGTTCCTGTGGCGTTGATTGAATTAGTGGTGTAGAGGGGTCTAAAGACATTCGCTGTATTGATTGCTCTTGACTAGAACGTAAAGATAAAGTTGTAGTATCTTCTAAAGGTTCTAATAGGATTGTTTGCTTTGACATCTCTTGACTTGATGGCATGGACGAAGTTATATGTTCTGATGATTGCTGGGGCCTGGATGACTCCGATGACACTGAGGGCTCTAGTGGAATTGGTTGCATTGATATCCCTTGACTTAATGGCTTCGATGAAGTTTCAATTTTTAATAGCTTCTTTGGCACTGATGGCTCTTGTGGCATCGATTGCATTCGTTGTATTGATAAATCTTGACTTAACGGCTTACACTCAGGTGGTCTCTGCGGCACGTCAATACCGGCAGATGTATCAAATCCATCAGCATTTGGCGGTATCTTCGTTAGTGACGGCATAGATTGTCCTTGCAAAAATGTATCTGACGGGATTGGTACAGATGACCTTGCGTCATCTAACGACTTCCGTTGCTCTGTTGTTTTAGATTTGGTATTCAACGTAATTGAAGACAAACAATGTCCTAAAGGTATCTGTTGTATTATAGGTTCAAATTGTCCTGTGGAGAGTGTTTTAATGGACTTTTCAAATGACGCCCGTTTCTTTAATGGTAAACGTCGTATCTGTGGCTCGGTTGATAGTGAATACATAGATTGCAACTCTAACTCGACAGACTGTTCTGATTGCAGTCGTTTCATTGGTGTCTCTGATGGCACAGAGTTCTTAGAGTACTCGAATGACATTGGTTGCCTTGAAGGTTCTAACGACTTTGACTCGACTGACTGTTCTGATTGCAGTCGTTTCATTGGTGTCTTTGTTGGCACAGAGTTCTTAGAGTAATCGGATGACATTGGTTGCGTTGAAGGTTGTAACGACTTTGACTCGACAGACTGTTCTGATTGCAGTTGTTGCATTAGTGGCTCTGTTGGCACAGAATTCTTAGAGTACTCGAATGACATTAGTTGCCCTAAAGGTTCTAAGGATTTTGACTCAACAGACTGTTCTAATTGCAGCCGTTGCATTGGTGTCTCTGTTGGTATCGAGCTCTTAGAATACTCGAATGACATAAGTTGCCTTGGAAGCTGTAATAGCTCGGATGAAATTGAATGTTGTGTTGGCAGCATTGGCACAGATATTGTAGAATAGTTTAGTGGAGTTTTTTCCTTTGTAGAGCTAATTTGCAACGAGGAAACTGAATGTTCTCGCGGCATTCGCTGCATTAAAGGCTCTGCAACTTGGGCCATAGAAATTTGTGGCATCCGTGGCATTGAAACATCTGGTCGCTCTGATGAGTGATCCACTGGCATCCAGCCCAACGACGGCTTTGATGGGATCATTAGCGTAGAAATGGAATGTTTTAATGGCATTCGTTGCATTGTAGGATCTGTTGAAACTGACATTAATTTTTCAGGTGGCATTCGTTGCATTATCGACTCCATTGTTGTTGTTGGTACATGTGATGTGAAATGTGGCATCCTTGGCACTAAAAGATTTGTTGGAACTGATGACGTAGACTGATCCAATGAAATCGGTTCTATTGCAGACGTTGTCGGTATTGTCAGCGCAGATGTCACGGAATGTTGTAATGGAATCCGATGCCTTGAATCTTCTTTTAATATTGACGATATGGAATATTTTAATGGCAAACTGTGCGTTGACGATTCTAAAGGGGTTGTCGGCATAGGTGACATTGAATTATTTAACGTTATTCGTTGTGTCATTATATCTGTTGGCAAAGACAATTGCAAAGGTGGCACGTAGGATACAGAATGCTGCATCGAATTTTCGTATCCCGGTATTCTCGACTCGGGCGGAACGGAATATTCTAACATCATCCGTTTTGAGAGGGAATCTTTAGGAGCATTTGATTCAAACGACATGTGGTCTCGCAATGAGATCCCTTTTAGTGATGACTCAGATTGGATCGGCATAGATGTCAGTGCGTTATCGAATGGCTTTTGATGCACTGGTGGTATTTTTAGTCTTGTTGGTGAAGGCTCTAATGGGGCTCTTGATTCTGACGAGACTAAAGACATAGAATGTTCTAGGGGCATTCGTTGTTCTGATAACTCAGGTACCATGGACGATATAAAATATTTTGGTGGCGTCCATTGTTTGGATAATTTTGACGACTTTGTTAGCATTGATGCCACTGAATGTTGTATCGGCGTTCGTTCCACTAAAGATTCTGATTGTGTGGACGTTGCAGGATATTGTATAGATATCTGTCGTCTTGACGATTCAGAAGATATATTCGGCATTAATGACTTGGAATTTTCAAATGGCATTCGTCGTTCTGATGATTGTAATGGCACAGACGAATCAGAATAATGTACTGATATTCGTTGCACGGATGATTCAGGTGGCATTGGCGACGTACAATATTCTAATGGTATCCGTTGTTCTAACAATGGAGATGCCATTGAGGATGTAAAATATTCTAGTGGCGCAGCGGACGCCACTGACAATCCAGGTGCCATCGACGATGTAGAATAATCTAGTGGCATTCCATGCATCGATGATTCAGGTGGCATCGAACATGTAGAATATTCCCGTGACTTAAGTTGCGCTGACACTTCAGGTGCCATTGACGACGTAGAATGATCTAGTGGCGTCCGTTGTACTGACAACTCAAGCGCCATCAACGTTGCAGAATAATCTTGTGGCATTCGTTGCACCAATGATTCAGATGGCATAGGTGACGTATAATATTCTAGTGGCGGCCCTTGTACTGACAAATCAGGCGCCATCGACGATGCAGAATAATCTTGTGGCATACGTTGCATCGAAGATTCAGATGGTATTGGCGATGTATAATATTCTTGTGATGGCCGTTGTAATGACCACCCAGCCGCCATCGACGATGCAGAATAATCTTGTGGCATACGTTGCATCGAAGATTCAGATGGTATTGGCGATGTATAATGTTCTTGTGATGGCCATTGTACTGACAAATCAGGCGCCATCGACGATGCAGAATAATCTTGTGGCATTCGTTGCATCGATGATTCAGATGGTATTGGCGACGTATAATTTTCTAGTATCGGCCGTTGTACTGACAACTCAGGCGCTATCGACGATGCAGAATAATCTTGTGGCATTCGTTGCATCGATGATTCAGATGGAATTGGCAACGTACAGTATTCTAGTGGTATCCCATATTCTGACAATTCTGATGGCATTGAATATGTAGAATATTCTTGTAGCGACCGTTGTACTGAAGATTCAGGTGCCATCGACGATGCAGAATAATCTAGTGGCATTCGTTGCTCCGACGATTCAGATGGCGTTGGCAAAGTACAGTTCTCTAGCGGTATCCCTTGTTGTGACAATTCAGATGGCATTGAATATGTAGAATATACTTGTAGCGGCCGTTGTACTGAAGATTCAGGTGCCATCGACGATGCAGAATTATCTAGTGGCATTCGATGCTCCGATGATTCAGATGGCATTAGCAAAGTACAGTTCTCTAGCGGTGTCCCTTGTTCTGATAATTCAGATGGCATTGAATATGTAGAATATTCTAGTAGCGGCCGTTGTACTGAAGATTTAGACGTAGAATATTCTAGTGGCCTCCGTTGTACTGAAGATTCAGATGCCATGGACGTTGTAGAAAACTGTAGTGATGTCCATTGTTCTGATGATACCGATGGCATTGATGATGTAGAATATTCCAGTGGCCTCCGTTCTACTGAAAAATCAGATGGTATTGACGTTATCAAGTGTCCTAAAGATCTTTGGTATACTGAATTTTCTAACGTCTCAGTTGACGGTGATGACGTGGTATATGTTAATAGCGTCCGTTGAAATGTTTTTTCCGAAGTCGTCTCTTGCATTGTTGACTTAAAAGGCTTTGACAACATTGATGCCATCGAATGTTTCAATTTAGGCTTTTGTGCTGAAGGCTCTGAATTCATGGTCGATTTCGATAGCGTAGTTTGTTGCAATGGTGAAACTTGTTTTAATGATTCTGTTAGTTTGGATGTTGACGGCACAGATTGTTCCATTGAAATTTGTTGTTCCAAACATATCGATGACCTTGATAATATTGATTGATGGTCTAATTGTACTCGCGTTGACTTTGTTGTCAACGAGAGCATATCCGTAGATTGTTCTTTAGATGACGCGATTGGCATCATCGGGGTGTGCTTATATTGTTCATAAGATAAATGTTCTCTTGATGATATATCTGGTAGTGCTGATGATTGCATTGATAGATCGAAAGGAACTCGCTCTTCAAATGACTCTGTTGGCACACTCGACGTATGCGTTGATAGATCGAAAGATAACGCTTCTCCAAATGAATCTGCTACCGTATTTGACATATGCTTACTTTGTTCATAAGGTTTCTCTTTCAACGATTCTCCCGACATGTGTATAGACTGTTCTAATGGTCTCTTGCCAGTTCTCCATACTGTATCGTCCTCTTTATATGACTCGTCTGGTATACTTGACATATACATAGATTGTTTATAAACTACTTGCTCTTTCGATGGTTTTTCTGATATAGTTGACATTTGTATCGACTTTTCGTAATTAAACCGTTCTTTGGATAAGTCTTCTGATAAATTAGACATTTCCATAGATTTTTCATAAGATGATATGTCTTTAGATGCGCCTGCTGGAATCGTGAAAATATGAGTAGTCTGTTCATAAGACGATCGCCCTTTAGATAACTCTGCTGGCATATATTGTTCTAGAGACGATTGCATATATGCCCTAAATTGAGCCGATTGTACCGTCGAAGTTGATTGCGATTGTTCTGTACAAATTGACGATACTGGCTTCGAGAATTCGGATGAATTTTCTTTAGGACTCGGCTCTGATCCCTTGGATAAAGCCGAACCTGATGATGGAAATGAAGATAGGATTGATACTGAAGATAGAGATGACATTGGCTGCATGGATGTTCCTGCGGATGAAGGTGGCGGTGTGAGGATCGCAGGCGTCGATGTACCAGCTGATGATTCCGGAGGAGCCACCGTTGAATACGATATGGAATTAGACTGTGACTGAGATGTCTCTGAAGGTGTTTCTGGTTGGTTTAAAGTTGGATTCAGTTGTATAACGCTTGTGTGGGCAAATGGTTGAAAAGCTGAAAATCCAGGTGTGGAATAGGGATATACAGAAGATGGATGGCCGGGTTCTGGTGGTTTTGAAGTAGTCACACTTGGATTAGAAGTAGGAATCGATGACGTCGAATTTTTGGGAGAATTTGGGATAGATTTGGATGATAAATAGGTCGGTTCCAGGAAGTTTGATCCCTCGTCGCGCTTGTATGCCTCTAGAGGCTTTATGGGAATAGGCTTAAGTGTTAATTGCTTTTGCGATAGTTGTTCTTCTTCTGCAGTTGTCACTGGATCCACGGATTTTCTCGGGGAGGCTGTGGAAATAACAATATCAGGTTTAACAATTGTAGCACATCTAGGAAGTTTAGTTTAGTTTCACTACTATTTAACGTTACTTGAACATTGAAATGAGAATTTATAATATTATACATTTAGCGCTATTTCTTCGTAATTCCACTTTGACGTTTAACAATACAACACATATTTAAAACATAAAAAGATAGGAAAATTATAAAATAAAAGCACGGGAGAGGTATGCAGCGATATATTAAACAAAGCACTTGGTATGTTATCAAGCAATGGCAACTATTATATTATTTTGGCGTGAGGTGTGATATACATATTAAAGGTGGGAGAACGACTGGTCAGATACCACCGCCGTCCTCATAATCCACCGTAAACCATTTCTTGTGTTTCGATTGGAGAGGCGCGGTTGCCGGCTATCCTTTGAAGCGGGGCGAGTATCAATGCATCTACGATCATCATCTGTATGGTCTGCGACTACTTAACATCAGATGCTATTATGCATGCTCGTTTGCTATTCTTATCACATGAAAAAATACATACTTTCGCATTTGAAACTTATTTCGCAACTATTTTAGAAGTTACTGAATCTAACTCTACAGGGTATAAGGCCATGAGGGATTTGTTTGTAGGTGGAAATCCCATATAACCTGGAATTGCTTTCACAAAACCAGGTAACTTCAAAGATTTTGTCCCCCAATCAAACCCCAATCAAAACTATAGTACAGGTTGATTAACATTATCCCTGCGGGGAACAACACTGCTGTGGATTACTTGCCGTAATGCGCTTGCGGCTTGTACACTTGTGTTGTACCTACAAATCTGTATGGATTACGGACGAACAAAAGTGCTGTGTTTACGTCGGCACTACAAGGCTGGGGTCGGACATTATATCTGTGTGTTGGTAGATAGAACACTACTTTACTAAAAGATTAAGCCAAACCCGTCTAATTACTGGACAGAAATTCCTGGGCTCAAGCTTCTTTGCCTATTAGTTATGGTGGCATAGGTATTAAATTTTCTAGTATAGCTCTTCCGGCTTTTCTGTCGTCTGTTCACAGTGTTTCAAAACTCTGTTCGCTCGTACTCAAAACCCTTTTAGTTAAAATACATTGTGCAACAGACGCAATCGACGCGTGGAGGGCTGCCTATTCTGGTGAAACCATCCCGAAGGAACCTCATTCAAAATTCTTTCAGTGTCCGAGACCACGCGCGTTTCTAGCCTTTTCAGAATCACAGTTGGGTCAGCGGCTGAACGATTGGGTGCTGCCATTGTTGAATGCCATCGGTGTCTATGCGGCAGCGTTGTGGATAAGTCAGGACTTTTCGGTCTCACCTGTCAGCGCAATGCTGGCAGATTTTCCCGCCATGGCTCCCACCATCGATATCCCTTCGGTTTTAGAACCAGTGGGGATAGTACGTGATGATGGTAAGCGGTCGGATGGCCTGACCCTAATTCCTCGGGAGCGGGGGAGGGCCCTCGTATGGGATGCAACATGTGTGGATAAGTTGGCCCCTTCTCGCCTCGGCGGAACGGTGTCGACGGCTGGAGCTGGGGCGGAGGCTGCAGAAGAAGTGAAGCGGCGTAAATATCTCTC
>DWON01010115.1:0-10980 GCA_018251015.1 Phocides pigmalion okeechobee
CAACTCTGATACAGGCCCTACATCTTTTAATAAATGCTCTTCTAAGATGTCGTACGTAGCGCCGTTCAATTATTTTTGAAGCAGCCTCCTGAACACGACTGCGTAATTCCTCCAAATTTGAAATCAGTTTCGAATACACCTGTTCTTTTAGACAACCCCAGTAAAAAACATCTAGTGGATATAAGTCCGGGGATCGTGGAGGCCACAAAATAGGACCTAAACGACCAATCCATTTATTTGGATACGTGGTATTTAAATATGCACGAATATTTTGCAGCATAATGCGCAGGACCGCCATCATTTTTGAGCCAGTGGGATTGTCTCATATCCTCAGGCACTCATTCTGTAAAAAATGCAAATAACTTTTGCCAGTTAAATTTCCGCGCAATTCAAAGGGACCAATGTTTTTGGCGTTTAATATACCAGTCGCATTAGATGCGGATTCCTATGTTGCCAGCTGTGCAGATTATGCACATTAAAGTATCCGTCCCTTTTAAGAGTGGATTCGTCGGTCCACAAAATTTTGTTGAAGAATTGGGGATCTTGTTCTATTTTTTCAAGCATTCGTCTACAAAAAATCAATCTAGCGTTGTAATCTCTCGGTTACAGAGCTTGAACGCGTGTAAGAGGTGGTAGGGATGATTTTTTTTTCAATACACGGTGTACAGTCGTCTTCGATATTCCTGTACGTCGTGCTATTATTCTAGTAGAGGTGGAGCGGTCAATTTGAATTGACCGCTCAAGCACATTCTGTTGTGTATTAATATTTGCAATTCTCCCAGTGCTAATACCACCAACGCCGGTGCCAGGTATTCTTCCCTCCGAATAACAGCTGTGCACTCTGATGAATACACTGTAATCAGGGTGACGTACAGTAGGAAATCTTTCCCTATAAATGGCTGCAGCAGCACTTGCATTGCATTTACATTCACCATAAATTATGTGCATGTTTGCATATTCTTGTGCGGTATATTGAATACGCGACATCTCAATACACAAAACCAGTCCAGATACAAGCCAAGTCGTCGTAAAATCACCAAACAAAGTCCAAATCAGGAAGCTAAACTGAAAGTCCAATGAAATAGCCAGAAGTCGTTATTATAACATTGATTCAAAATCACAGAGAAATACAAGAGAAATGCGCACATGCGATATCGAACAAATCAAGTAACGCACTAAATAAATACTAGTATTTGTTAAGTACTCTGACACTAAATAGATAAGAAACAATTATTATTATTATTAATATTAGTATTACTACACTCTTGTCTTGCTCACTCGCTCTCCTAAAACAATTTATCCGTGTGGTGTAATAAACAAAAGATGCGTCACTTGGGCACGCGGGTAAAAAAACAATTATTATTATTAATCGTCTTTAGATGCAATTATGTATTAAACATTTTACCTATTAAACCTTATTAATCGCATATATTTGTGAAATAGTTGGCCACTCGGGTTTTCATAATTTTTTTTTCCCCAAAGGCCCTCAAACATTGTCTAAATATTGATTTTATCAAATTTCGTGTTAAAATTCGGAATTGATGTTTAAAAAAAATATAAGATAGGTACTCATACAATTGACTGTGTTTCTAATAAGGATGTCTGTGAGGAATGAGATAACATGAAATACGCAACAAATTTCGTTAATTTGCAGTCGTGGTGTACATGAAAGTACAGTAAGGTTAATAAAAACGTGTTTTTTTAAGAAACTTCATATTTTCGGCGCCAATAGGATTTTTTTTTCACTATTTTTTGGAGCGGCCGATAGCTGTACTATTTGGCCCTCCAGGATTATCCATTCATTACGGGACACCCTGCATATATATTCTATTAGATGTTAAAAAGTTGTCTATAATCTATATACCAAAGAGTACACTGACTGACAGACCCAGTGATCAACGCATAGTCGTAACCGATGAACTTTTGTAGATAGTTTTCATATAGTGTCGTTAAGTATATCAATATTGACAATAAAGTCATAGTATTCTCAAAATCGTATTATTAAACTAAGAAGACAACTCTTTTTTTATAAAACAGAAGGAAGAATCGACCGTACTGTCTACGTCCACCTGATCGTAAATGGTACCCATGGATATCAATAAACATCTCCATAAAGAATAAAAGCTTCACTTGTAATCGATTACAGATGCGTTGCTACTTCTCATAACTAATTTGGTTACTTCATTTTAAACCAGCCGTCAATCACACCTATCGAAACACAAAGTTTCATGCTAGATTTGGGCGTGACAGTTATACCATCCTACCATCGAATCATACAGATTGTACCATCTTGTAAACTTCAATCCTATTTAAGGTTGAACCTGGATCTCCATGGGTTGCACAGATCATTTGACACCCGTAGCCTGCACGCTCGTTTGCTACTCTTCCAAGACGCATAGAAATTGCCTCGTCTTTGCATCTTGCACACTTGAATCCTGTTTAAGTTTGGACCTGGATCTTCATGGGCTGCATAGATCATTTGACACCCGTAGCCTGCACGCACATACACTTTATTGGAGATTACCATCTTAGTCCTCAAGAGTAAGAACGCATCCGCGTCCATCCTTATATAGAACTTCTGTTCTGTTTGAGATTAGACGTGGTTGTCCATGGGCTGCATTGACCACTTAACATCAGGTGGCCTGCATGCCCGTTTCTTACTCTGTCGCAATAAAAAAAAAAGTTTGTTTGCTAGTCTTCCAATATAAAAAAGACGCATCGAAATTGCCTCGACTTTGCTTTCACAGTCTATCTGAACTCTACAGCCATCGTTGATAGATACGATATTTCTAAAATGAATCCTATTAGCGCACTACCAATTATCTGTTACTGATGGACAGGTCTAACGAGGTTATTCATAACTAGTGTAGCGATACTAGGTAATATATGCAACCTGATTTAGGATACCGTATGCTGTAATAACTGATTACGTGTTTTAACACTTTCGCTGCGGCGTATACTGCAGCTGTATTACCTGGCGTAACGCGCTTCCGACTTGTACACCCTATCGTGTATGTGCAAATCTGAATGGGTTACGGACGGACACAAGTGCTGTGTTTACGTTGGCGCTATAAGAATGTATACGGAAACAACGTCTATGTATTCGTAAATGTTACACGGATGCTAAAATATAATATTTCAGTGAATTGTCGGCGTATCTTTAGTCTAGAGAATACAGCTCCAGTTCGGTGCCACCTCCCGCAACGCTGACTCTATGTAATATATGAGCGCTCCAGTGATAGTTTTAAGCTGTGCTTTATAGGCAGTGAAGTTAAAGTACAAGCTATATATACCGGGTAGCAGCCACGTTTTCTACCTAATGATTACGATGATATATGCCATTATTGAAATAAATACTAACTATGAACATCTTTACCTGTTTTAACGAAATTCTAATAAATTATATTGCGGTTACCTTGACAAACTACGGTAAAAGTTACATATTTTTCTAGGGTGCTAAAATATAAAATAATTTGCCAAACAATATTGAAGAAGCCAAAAATTTATACGATTATGTTATACGAGAACAAATACATAATGCATGTTCCAAAGTCTGACATGTCGCATTTAGTTGTTGCCAATATATGTTATGACATCAGCCAGCTGTTTTGTTATGTAAATTACGTGTCCCACACGTGTGATATTATAACATTATTATATATCACATGTATACTTTAGCAGTACCTTGTTAGGATGATGCAGAAGTACCATACTATCAAAAATGTATATGTTACCCTTTCGCTTTGGAATATGTACTCACTTAAGTTAAATTGAATTTAAGGTTCCCATTTAATTGCTTATATATTCTACTTAATAAAGATTTTTAAACTAGTGGTTGTGGAAGAAATCACAACTTAAGGGACAAGCCATAAAATGCATACAACTATGGTCCTTTTGGGTTCTTTCGAACGCTCTTTGAGAAGCCATTTACTCTTAAACTTAAAAAATACTTGTTTAGTATTTATCAAATAAATTTCAACCTATAATTACCAAATTAACAATTAATTTCGTAATAAAATTTATTACCTTCATTAATATGTACAATATTAACATAAATATTTGAAGCCTTCATTATAAAAGCGCCGACAAAAGTCATAACTTTAGTTTTATTCCAAAGTTGTTGACAAATCCCCATTTATTTGGCCCTTTACATCGTTTTCATAAATATTGTGATTTATTCAACGGCCTACTTTAAATAATTTATCTATTTATGATTTATAGTCGCGGTGGTAAAGCTATATTCTAGAACTATAGGTCAATAGGGGCGGTAACGCCGCCGTCCTCATAATCCGTCGTGGAGCAACTCGTGTCTTGGTTGGACTCCAAACCTCTTTGAGGTTGCAGGTATGTCCATGAGCTATATCCATTACTTAACACTTTCCCTGCGGCGTTCGTACATTACATCGAATCAGTGTTGCGGGAGTACACTAAACTGGAACTGTTTTCGCTAGACAGGAGATGCGCCGACATTTCACACAAATATTGTTTTTTTAGCATCACTGCAGCATCCACCACTGTAAAATACACAGATGTAATGTCCGTCCTCAGTCTTGTAGCGCTGATTTAAATGCATCACTTTTGTTCGCTCCTTCCATACAGACTTACACGTACACGAAACGTGTGCACAAGCCGCAAGCCCGATGCGCCGCTCAATACACAGCAGTGTTGTAGTCGCAGGGAAAGTGTTAATTTGTGAAGTGATGTAAATCATTCGGTCGAAAAAAATATATGAAAGGAACATACGAGTTTTCAATGTAGGAGAAACTATCACATTAAATAACGCAACAGATAACTTATTAATTTATTACTTCGTTAAATGGATAGTAGCAGGTTTTTAATAAATATCGTCTCATGAAATATAGACATAAAATAATCAATTAACGATTCAATTTTCTCAACCTGTACTAGAGTTTATTGCAATAATATGTAGATTTTACGTGTCCGTATCACTCTTACTCGGTGTATGTAAATTTATACAACAACTTATCTAGACATAAATAAAAAGGTGTGAATGAAACGTCTGCGATTTTAAAATGTCAGCCATTTTTTAAGCAATGGATATTGGCACGGATATCTGAACGATAAACCTGTTTTTGAATTCCTATCTCTCTTGTTCGGTCCAATAAGCCAAACGGTTTTGTTGGGACTTTCAACTTTGAGTACCTAACATAAGGCACTTTTTAAAGAAAAAAATAAATTAATCTAAACATAAAACCGAATATCTTAAAACTAGATACACCTAAATAAAAGTAAAGGTAAGTAAAAAAGACTAAATAAAATAAATATATCTACATAAAATTTGTTAATTTAATTTCAAAAGTTTCATCCAAATTACTTTGGATAAGTTCCCAAAGCGCTAGTGACAATAGCTCGTTAAAATCCTAACTAAACCAGACTAATCCTATGCCCGTTATAACTGTCAGTCCCTTGGTCATTCCTAACTATTCTCTATAAATATTTTTAGCGCAAAAAATATATTTTGTTTTGTTATAAAGATAGCGAACGAGGGTTTGTGTCTTCACATGTTAAACGCTGTTCGTATCCCGTGGGCATTGACTTCCAATCTCAAAGAGTTACTTTCATCGCTTCTTTAACACGAAATGTCCATAAAACTAGTATAAAATGTGGATCATATAACATGGGCGCATTAAAAAAGTAACTCCGATGCTATCTCAGAGTGTGAACCTCGTTAAAATACCGCGATGCAGTGCGTCGAGGTCTGGTCGAGGCATGGCTTAAGAACAATGCAAATACTTCTAGCTATACTTTGTTTCACCGTTTTTCCTACCTTGCAAAGTTCCTTCAATACTCCTCCTAACGTAAAGAGGTCCTTTAATCTTTAAAAGGCAAGTGTAACAGTACGACATTTTAATAGTAGCTATTTTTGTTATTCAGCGGCGCACGATAGAAACTATACATACGAGCACTTCGATCGATCCATTAACATCGACATATATACAAACAAAATATGTTATGTAAAATAATGTTGTAAACGTTACATAACAAGGATAATTAGCAAACTAGCGTGCAGGCCACCTAATAAGTAGTCGTTGGATAGAGGACATACCATACAACCTCAAACGGGGACGAGTTCGTAGATGTTGCCGCTACTGAGGACTGAGATGGTCACTTCGCCAGTAAGTGCAGGCGATAACCGCACCTTTCCAACCGAAACAAGTTGTTTTTTTATTTGAGAAGAGTAGCAAACGAGCATGCAAACCACCTGATGTTAAGTAGTCGCAACCCAAAGACTGCAATCCTGTCTGAGCTCGAACGTAGACACGTTGGTACTCCTGAGGAATGCTTCACAGTACGCTTCACAGCATAATTCTACGTCGTATGTTTATCTGTTCTATGGTCACCATAGTACAGGCCCTTTAGTTTGGTTTTCGATGAATTTAGATTCTCGGTAATAATATTATTGTACGACGGACAGGCAACCAAGGGGGTAGAAGAGTCCTCCAGTGGCGACCACGTCTAGGCAAAAGGAACACTGGGCATCCCCCAACCTGGTGGATATATGATCTGATAAGAATAGTGGGTAACCGCTGGATGTAGAGGGTAAAGAACTGGCGGCATCTGGAAGAGATCTATGTCCAGCAGTGGCAGCATAAAAGAGGATGGAATTGCTATATACACAATATGATGACGTAATTAAGAAGTTCTAGTACATTGAAAACGGAGCATACACTCAATTTACAATATTAGTAGGATTAACGTAATTGTTCTATGAATAATTACGTGATTTCATTTCATATGTAGTAATAATATAGAATCTACTATCTTATGGCTTCTCCTAAGTATGCAATCGTTTAATACGAAGAAAATATCATCTACCATTAACCACAAAAGCCATTACAGACAGAAATATAAGAGCCATCGGATGGAGCTTACATTTTATATAGATAGGGGATAACGAGTGGTTGTTGACAAGCAATTTCAGACGTATCAACTCCGCATATTTTACGTGGATATCGATTACATGCTGCTTGTTGCATAGCTTTAAATAGCTGTACGTTTTTATGAGATAATACTACTTCTTACCGGGGCTTTGCTTACAGACAAACAGAAGGAAATACTGTATTACAAAATTGCAACCTCTATTTTAATCGGTATCACATCGCAACCCCAATTTTGGCTGCTTAAGGGTGAATATTCAAAAATTACTTTCTTAGTGGTCACTTATGCTATGCAGAACCTATCTGCATAATTTAAGGATTTTAGGTTCAGCGGTTTTGTCTGTGCGTTAATCTCTGTTTGTCAGTTACCTTACTATTTATATAAGAAGAAAGCAAGCAGCAATATATTGAGCAGTGATAATCTGGTGTTTATGATTCCGGCTTCATACACGGGGAGTTCTACAGGTTCTAGATTTCCTCGTAGGGCCGGGGAAGAACCACGTAATATACTACCGTAAAGCAATCCTTGTGTTTCCGTTATAGAGGTTTGCCTGTCGGTTACAAGTGAGGCAACCATTTCAGTTCTCAGGAGTAACGACGCATACATGTACGACGTCAGCCAAGTCTAAAGTCTTGTTTGAGGTTGGATGTGAATGTTTGTTTGATGTTTGACGCCGATCGCAAATATTGCTACGCATAAGGATAAAGATCGCTTCATGTATTGCCCTAAGTTAACATAAAATTTTCAAATACTGTAACGCAAATTATTGCTTAACTTTTGCTAAAAGGAAGAAGAAAATCTACATATAAAATAACACACATCTTGTAGATATATTGAGAAATTGATTTTGTCTCAAATCAATATAGTATAGTAGGTTAATTGCTCTCCAAATATCATCTTATAATTTGATGACAAGAAAGGAATTAATTTTGGTATATGAGCTTTCTTGATTGAGGTCCGGTTTTTGGATGTCTGATTGATGAAATAGTTAAAGTAAAGAATTGGGTTTGATTTTGATAATGTTTATAGGATACAACCACAGTCATGTTTGGTTACGTTAATGTTGCTTTATAAATTGTTTAAAATTGTTTTTACAGGTAACAGTTCGATCGAATAGATAACCACCTCAACCCTTATATCCTGACGTGAAACAATCGGTTGGAGAGGTTGCGTCGCTGTCTACACTTGGATGGAAGGCGATCATTTTAGTTTTCGAGAGAAGTAATGCATCTATGGTCGATCTTAGATAGGACTGCAGTCCTCCTTGAGTTTGGATGTGGATACCCATGGGTTGTAGTAACTACTTAACGTCCGGTGGGGTGCATATTTGTTTACTACTCATCGTATAGTATGTAAATTGTTTAGAATAGTGTTAGGTGTTCAAAAAAATAAAAATATATACTTATAATCCGTCATTTCATTGTCTTAAAATAATGTCTTTAATAATAATTTGTAATAATTTGAATATTTCTGCGATAACCGTCTGATAAATGGACACTCTCTTCAGCTATGTAATTGTGAAAATTATTTACATAATAGTATGTTACAATAAACTTATTTTATAGTAAAGCAGGCATTTTTAATGTTTTACTTGTTTTTCGTTGGTTTGGCCCCACAAATGGAAAAGTAGTCTCAATCTAAGACAAGAACACTTCTGGATACAAGTCTTCTCTCAGAATGAGCAGGGTGGATACCACATTACATCACGCAGATGCACCTGCATCTTACCTAACACAAGTTGCCTAACAGTGGTAACAAATTGGTACATTTAATACATCATTTAGAACCTTATTGAGAACGCTGTTAAATTTGGTGATTATTAATTTGTAATGCACAGATCACTTTGAAATATACAATAACTTAGAAAAGTCGTGCGAGCCAGGCGTTTCAATCCCTAACCTTTTGTGTAAGAAGCCTAAACCTTACTAGGTTATCAATGTTATTTCCAATTTTTGAAACGAGACAGTTAATTAACGTTTTGATCACCGGACGAGATACTGGCCTTCAATCTGTCATTATTTTTACGATGTCACGTTATGATTGGTTTTGAATGGATTAATAATTTCGACACGGAAACTAGCCAATACGATGTCTAATATTATTTGTTTTGATAAAGCGCTTGTGTGACTGCGTTCGAGTCAACTACTAGCAAGGCAGATAGGCGATTTAGGCCCTGTAGCTTCTATTATAGAACCGTGATCCACCGTAAAGTAATTTTTGTTTCGTTTGGAGACGTGCTGTTGCCGGCTACACTTATAAGTGAGATTTTAGTCCTCAGGAGTAATAACACATTTACGTGCCTTCGACAGGACTTCAGTTTTATTTACGATTAATCAATCGATAAAATTACATAGACCTTATTAACAGGTAACATACATACTAGTTTGCAACTTAACATAAAAATATATTAAGAACAAAACCTTATTAATTGTGAAAAATATTATTTACCTCTTTACGTATTATTTGGGGTTTGTTATTGAAAAAAAACATTTTTATACAATAATAAATTAGCAACGAAAATGTATTTTTTTTTCTTTACTAAAAGTTGCCAGTTAGTAATAACAAAGGATGAAATAAAAAGATTACGACATATTTACTGATGCGGGCAATAAGTCGTAAATTATTTGACATATGCTAGGCAAGCATGCGTGGGCGCGATCCGTGAAGTTACGATTGCGAAAGAGCCGGAAATAATAGTATTTATGTAACCGAATTGAGTCCTGGTATGACAAGTTGCGTAATATATTTTTAAACAATGAACAAAGGGACAAACTGTCAAAGTTTAAAGTATAAATGACAGCCATTGTTGACTAATTTATTATCTATACTCACAGGATTTTAATTCTGTCACTTTTTAGATTTTCACAGACTCTATTCACTCCTATTAGTCCCTGCAATATGTATACGATGAGTTGCATAATATCTTTTCTTTAATACATAAAAGGTAAAATTATATATCTTTTTAAGTAAAACGGACAGCACATCTTTGATAAATTTATTATTTGTATTCATAAGATTTCGTTCCGAACTTTTTAAATGTTTGCGGAATTTATTCATTCTCATTTGGAGTCCTAGTATAAAGCAACAACCCATATATTTCTATATTATAAAATGCAAAGAAGCAATGGACAACACTGCCTTAGACACATTTGTTATCTGAACTCACAAAATTTTTGGTTTGTCACTTTTTAAAATATCCAGACTTTTCATTTTCATCGGGGTCCTGGTAGTATGTGTGTGACATGTTGCGTAACAATATAAGTATATTTAACAAATATGCACGAAAGGTGATCTTATAAAAAACATGAAGGAACTACGGCCAGCACACCTTTGACTAATTTATTATCTGTACTCACAAAATTCGATTTTTTTACTTTAAAAATTCACACAGACTTTAGTCACTAATTTTGAGCTAAATTTACGATGTTTTTATCTGGCAATAGAAACAGAACTGAGTGAATATTTGGTTAGTGTTGCCAGAAAACCGCCCACGCTTCGCTCAAGAATTTTGGCGCGAATTCTTCATAACAAAAACAACTTTGTTTATAAGCACGCATTATATGACTGTATTATTAAAAGTAATTTAAAGATACGATTTTCTACGTATAACGTGTATATGACTACGTATAACACTTGTTTGCTACTATTGCTAATTTTCATATATTTATAAATATATATTTCATATATAATTTGCATACTTTGCAGCCAACCTAAAGATAAATAGTCACTGTAACCAATGGACATCCACATACCTCAAACAGGGCTGCATTTTTGTATGTGGTATGTTTTGTGCAGACGCTATTCCTGAGGATTTGTTTAATATCTAAATAACTGAGTGTTGACCGGCTAGTGTATAGAATATTGTGTTTTCTTTGTGAGCTTTGCGTAAAAAATGAGAGTTTTGTACAGTTATTAACCTTTGAATTCGCTTATAACAAAGCTATAGTTTATTTATTTATTTGTTAAAACGCCAACAGTATCACGTACAGATTTTTCACATAACAATTTTTATACTTAAAGTACTTATATACTGGTATGTATGCCAGTTATTGACAACAGCATTCATATATACATACAGTT
>DWON01010116.1:0-10980 GCA_018251015.1 Phocides pigmalion okeechobee
GATACGTGTGCAGTTTCAAATTAAACAGACATCTGGAAATTGGTGAAAATTATGTTCAAAGATTCATTCGTGTTACAGTCGTGGGGTTTTGCACAATGAAACGCCGAAATATTTTTTATACACTTAGTATATTTAACGGACACAGTAACGTCCTACCCCCTGCTTGTATCTCGAATGCC
The DNA here is from genome assembly GCA_018251015.1 of Phocides pigmalion okeechobee. Classification (NCBI taxonomy): domain Eukaryota; kingdom Metazoa; phylum Arthropoda; class Insecta; order Lepidoptera; family Hesperiidae; genus Phocides; species Phocides pigmalion. Next base: position 180 of record DWON01010116.1, read on the forward strand.
CCTTTGACAATCTGATACCCCCTTATATAGTTTTATCATTGAGAGTCAAATATCGACTAATTACGTTTAAAATGGCTAAATTAATACAAAAGTAAATAATAATGCTAATTAATAACTATTAATTAATATTTATAATTATAATGTATAGATCAACTACAATATGCCATATCTATTGTGGGACTATTGAGAGTAGGTAACATTCGTTACATACATACGTACAACTCAATCTAATAAAAGCGTGTTAAAAATGTATAAATACCGCGATAACATTACTTTAAAATCATAAAATCATTAAAAATTTTCAATGTGTTTAAATGATGGACAATTTTGTATTGAAAAGGAATCTTTACAATAGTTACGTTTGTAAAGTTTCCTCGTTTTTATGTTAAAAAGGCATAAATGTCTGCCAGATATTACCTAAGTAGTCGTTGCCTTTTATTTCTATATATTTATAAAAAAACTTTACGTGCTTAGTAAAACATTTCAAACGGCAAAATATGAAATTGTTAATAAGTAAAACGCCTATGAGTCGACGGTAGCAACAATAAATATTTGTATAACTGCATCCATTATATGAAAGGGGCCATCGTGTTGATTACGTCAGGACTGTTCAAACTCAGGGCCTCATTAAACCATGTGGATGCCCTTTTATATGAAATATCGTGTCTACTCTGGATTTGTAATTAAATGTAATTATAAGGAAAATGGAAGCTAGAACCCTTTAAGTTTCTCTTGTTAAATTGACTTTGTAAAGGTAAATCTAAAATGATTGAAATAGAGTTAAAATTTAGGACTATGAATTGTCCTAGATTTTATACCACATCACACATTTTTATTCGCGTAATTACCGCGTTACTTATTTGTGCGAATCACCAAATCAGTGGAAAAAATCACAAAAATTCTTACTAATTTAAAAGTTCTATAACTCATATTAATTATTACCTAATGAGTTATCATTATGTAATAATTATTATGAGTTCTATAAAATATAAAAAACAATCACTTTTTGACAAAATAAGGATAAATATTAACAAAATGTAAATTATTGATTCTTTTATTCTAAACGAATTTAAAACTTTAATTAAATTAGCTGATGTTTTTCCCGGAAATAGTGTGTGTTTTGTACAAACAACATCATCAAAAAAACCTTATGAAGTGAAGAGGTTGTACTTTTTCAATGTAGTTTCAACACACATTTTTTTTATTATTATGAAAGAGTAAGAAACGGGCATGCAGGCCACCTGATGTTAAATGGTCACTGGTCCATGGACAACCGCGTCCAATCACAAATAGAACAGAAGTTCTATTTAAGGATGGACGCGGATGCGTTCCTACTTTTGTGGACTAAGATGATCGCCTCCGATAATGTGTATCCGTATATTTTAATTTGTATAACAATAATATAAATATATGTATTGTATATTTTTATAACAACATACTCGTATAACGATATTGAACTTTGGTTATGTAAATAAAACATTTATTTGGATGGAATGAATTTATTAAAAATAAACCTGTTAAGTTTAATAGTAATTAAAAGAAAACTAACCAGTAGGAAGAAATGTAGCTTGAAAATTACAAAGAAAAACATTAAGTTTATAATTTACGTAATAAACATATCTTACTCATCGACACACTGATATAATTGAATATGTAAAGAAAATATTTATATTAGCCAAAGAATAGACAAATATACTTCAAGTGAGAAGTACAAACATTGAAATCGAAAATTCCCTTCAATAGTTGCTTAATATATTATTAATTATATAATATAAGAATAAAAAGAGAAGTTATGGTCACATAAAGTAACATAAACTAAGTGCTCGATACAAATTTACCATTACCCTTAAATTTTAGAAGCATATAAATGCTTCACACATAGTATTTTGTGAAAGAGGAAAGAAAAACATTACTTTTAAAGGAAAACGTCTATTTAATAATAATAAGAAAATATTCTTATTATTATTTTAATTTGAAAACTAGCAAAATTGATGTTAAATGTCCTGTGTAGCCCACAAACATAACGACCAGCATCAATGAGTACCAAGTCGTTGTGTTTGACGTGCGGTTCTACATTGACGACTGAGATGGTCGCCTCGCTTGTCGCCGCACCTCTCCAACCGATGTTTTTCGATGGTATAAGAAGGCGGAGATCGTATCAACCCAATCAAACTATAGCACAATATTAACAAAAACAGCCTTATTTATACACGTAAATTAAGTTATTTTATGCAAATATAACTAGGTCTCGAAAATAATATTTTATGCTGGTATTGTTTTTCCCGTTAATATCAACCTATGGATCTAGAAGGTTTTTTCTTTATTATGTTCGTAAGAAATTAATTTGCCTTTCGAAAACAACCGTACATTCCTAGCTTTTTCTATTGGCCTTGTATAAATCTAGCATAACTTACATAAACACAAAAAATATATAAATTTGATAAGTAGAATGACTGTGTTGTTTTGGATGTCAAATATAGGAATATATAATAATAATATAGGGTATATAAGGAGATTAACAGACCCAGAGACCAAAACACAGTCGAATCCACTGAAACTACAATCCTGAAATTTGCAAATAGGTTTTTACATAGCGTAAGTAAGCACTAAGAAACGAATTATGGAACTTCCATTCTTGAGAAGTAAAGTAGAAATTAAAATTTTATTCAGCTTCAGACTAGTAGTTAAAACGATCATTCTTTCCGCTTTCCGCAAAGTACATAACATGTTAAGTATGAATTTACGTTGAATATATAATGGTATTTCCGCCAGTTTCACCGTTGACATTGTAATGGGTGCTAGCGATTCCACCACCCGTCGTCACGCCATTGACAGTAGATCCTGAGCTGACCGACGATGACGATGAACTGACGAATCCGCCACCCCCGTTGGAGCTGGAGAAGGTTGATTGAAATCCGCCACCGCCGTTGGAGTTTGCGAATACGGTCTGGAAGCCGCTACCACCGTTTGAACTGGAGTGAACGGTTTGGAATCCACCAAACCCATTGTTGTTGGATGTCACCGTTTGGAAATTGCCCACATTATGGAGATTGGTGTTCACATTTTCCATGATCGACGACATAAGGTTGTATGCGTTTGGTGTAGGGATTTGTGGTATTACGATCTGTGGTACTACGATTTCAGGTATCTTAACTTCCGGGATGACAATCTGAAAAATTAGTATCTTTAAATAGTAGTTTTAAAGGTGGAAGAACTATTATTATAGTGCGACCAGGGAGGTACCACCGTCGCCCTCATAGTCTGCCGTAAAGCATTACTAGTGTTACGGTTGGACAAGTGCGGTTGCTAGCTACACTTCGAAACGAGACCATCTTAGTCCTCAGGAATAGCAACGTATCTACGTACGAGCTGAGATAGGATTTTAGTCGAGTTTGTGGTTGTACGTAGATGTTTATGGGCTGCGACTTCTTAACATCAAGTGGTTTGCACGCTCGTTTGCTACTCTTCTCACATAAATTTTTTTTTAATCGTACTCACAAATACACGATCACGAGGTAATATCGTAATTAATAATATATTTTACTTAAATAAAAATGCTTAGTGACGTCTTGGTGCAATAGCCACCCGATCCCAAACTAAGCTGAGCCTGTGTGACCAGACAAGTGACTAATGTAAATATAGATTTCTGAATGGACACTTCAATAGACTTGTAGACCTAGAAATAGAACAAATGCGTGCTCATCGTTCAAAGATTTAACTTGATATAATATTTTTCTAATCATCTTGAGTGGAAATTGATCCCATAACCAGCGTCTTACAATCAAATTAACGAACTTCTAGATCAGGAGACCAATAGAAATCTGATGAATTATTATTCTGATAGCGTATTAATAATTTGGCGTTAGTAGAACAGTTTTCCCTCTGTTATTTGTATAAAAGTTATTTTTGTGTCGATAAAATTAAAAAAAAAATGTTGAAAATCAGACTTACCTCTGGTACTGTAAAATTCGGTGTCTGTAATGAAAAGTAACTTGATTAGAAAATAATGTTCAAATGTATTCATTACATTGTAATTTGAACAAAGTGTACTTATTTATAAATTAAGTTTAAAGGAAGTATCGAAAACAGAGTTACAGTGTTATCTATACTAATGTTATCGATGAAAAAAAAATGTTTTTGATAATGTGTAGTAATGCGTAAGCATAGTAAAGAAAAAAATATTGCAGTGTAAAAAGCGTAGGATGCATGGTATTAATAGATCACTGAAAAAGCACCCCCACGCTTTTTTACATCGCATTTTTTTTTCTTTTTTACATTTTTTTAATTGGGTTTTTTTAATAAAAGAGTGTTTTTTAGTTTTTTTAACTATTATGTATTTTTCATTACATTGCAGACATCGGTCCTTGATACGTGTGCAAATTAATCAGACATCTGGAAATCGGTGAAAATTATGCTCAAAGATTCCGTTACATAGGTACAATCCAAGCTAATGAAAGTGTGTTAAAAATGATTAACAGTTTTCGGTCTATTTTTTCTCCTGGTTAATCTAAGCCAAATGGGAGCTCAGAGCTGATGAACTGGATTACATTTGACGTCATACGATTCTTAGACCCATATTTGTTAAACGTAGATTAAAACACGCGAAACGGATTAATAACAGCCGTTAATAATTATTGTTAAAATAAATTTGCTTTGTATAAATAAAACTGTAATTCTGTCTTTTTCTGTATTTCTAACTTAATTTAAGTCTTACGTGTCATTTCGGTGTTTAACAAAAATTAATATAGAATTTTTAATAATATTAAAAGTTATACTTGATTGTTTAGTTACTGTTGAATAATTGTATGCAGATTTATGCCATGCTTACCGATGAGTTCCTGTAACAAAATTTGAGATGTTTGCAAAATACGATACTAAAATTGAAAAATAGATTAATTAAAGATAGTGAGTAAATGTTAAGTGCTGGATAGGTATTATTTACTGCTCTATGGCCGTGCGCCGAAACCTCAGATGTGACAACATATATACGACCCACATACTGTATCAGTGTTGCCAACTATCTAATTTATTTTCCCCGGAAAAAATCAAATATCTCCTAAAATTAAACGAAAATATGGGATTTTGGTTTTATATGTTAATTTTGGGGTCCTAAATTTGGAGTTTATATTTGGTATCAATCTGTGCAACTTTTTTGGTGTCTTGTGAAATATAAATATTAACCATAACTTTTATTTTCAATCTAACTTCTGAAAATCATCTGAGCGTAATCATCATCATCATCATCATCATGGATGGTGATTTCTATCGTCAGTGTCAGTTTATTTAAAGGGACATTTGACAAGGGCTTAAACTAAATCTATTGAGCGATAGGTAAGATATATTATTGTTACATTAATGATTCTTAATTACTTAATGATTGTTATTGTTAAAATACAGACATATGTGATAAAGAATTAATATCACAAATTAGTGTTTTAATTATGACAGTGGATAGTTTAGTCTAGCAGCTGTTTCATCCGCACCTGATTAGACTACGATCTAAGGTAATATAATTAAACTATAGAGATTGTTTTATTTATTACAGTTCCTATATTATTAAAAAACGCTTTTACACAAAAAGGAAACATATAACGTTCTTCTTTTAAACTTTAGTTAACAGATAATTATAACATCATATTAATATGTAATCAAAGATTTGCAGGAAACATATATAGGTCGTAGGCTGTTATGGTTAATTTGATAAATTATTTATTTTTAGTTTAAATGATTATATTAAATGTACTAACCACTAAGTGACTGCTTTTGTCGCTAAGCGTTTTTTCTGCAATTAATAATTTAATTTTAATTTCATTTATGTCTGTCTTTCAAATTTTCTTTTAACTTCGAATTTTATTATAATATTACTTACGGGTTTATAACTGGCGGGTCGTTGCCGACTGAAAATAAAAGATTTTTTTTTAATTTTATCCAGACTCCCCAAAAGGCGGGTAAGATTTTTCAGATAGATATATTACTATGTCTATTTCTTGGAAATTCCATATCCTACACTTTGTATATTTTCCTACACAAAATGGAGAATTACTCAATCTAACACGTATCTCAAGAGTACTATGAGTACTAATCATAGGATTTAGCCGTAATTAGGACTAAATTAAGATGTAACATTTGAACATCTTGTCCAAGATTCAAAAGGAAAAAAGAAAAATGTTATTAGAACAATATAATTATTTATTAGCGTGTTTTCCCGCCAAACATAAGGTAAGACGCCTATTGTTAACTTAATAGCATTATATACTTTGAAGAATATTGCCTTATTAATATTACGGTTAATATGAATATAACGTTTGCCTTAAATATAATTACATTTGAATATCACTTAGTACCAAATATGTATTAGGCTGGTTCTGATTTCAAACGCACGAAGCCAAATGTACAAGAATTTTGGATAAAAAATTTAACTTAGATTAAGTCAATAGTTTCTGTGTTATAGAAAAACGAGCAAATTAACAAACTGATACCGTCTCTCTTTCATATATTAATAGGCATTATACTCACATTGAAAAGAGTGCTTTTCTCCATTGTTGTTACTGTATACCGCAGTACCTCCTTTCTTCATAACATTACCTTTGTCATCTGTAACACTTGAGCTGGAAGATTTGACTATCACAGATTGGTAGTTCCCGTTAGGATCATCCTTAGCCTGCTTCATAATTTCTTCTGCTGAAGGGATCTTAATAGGTGGAAATGTGGGGAACGTCAATTTGGGGAATGATAGCGGTGGCATCTGAAACAATTTTTATTGGTGAGTATGTACACGGCCTATCGTTAAAAGAATTATTTTATTTTTTTATCAATTTAATTATTTCAAGTTTATATATAGGCATACACATATTTTTTATGTTAGAAGAGTAGCAAACGAATATGCAAACCACCTAATGTTAAGCAGTCGCCTATAGACGTCCACATACAACCACAAACACGATTAAATTCCTATCTGAGCTCGAACGCAGACACGTTGCTACTCCTGAGTACTGAGATGGTCGCCTCATTTCAAAGTGTAGCCGCCAGGCGGATTTACTGGCAGGCTGAATAGCCTTGAGCCTAGGGTGGTAAATTTGGAGACCGCATTCTTTGTTTGCCACCTCATCGAAACACAAAAAGATTTTTGTATGACGGTTTTCTGATGTCCTACAGATAAAGTTTGCTACAAATTTTGCAGTAATTATAATTATAATATAGTAAATACTTTTACCAATTTAAATCTTATATATCGACTATTATGTGTTGATCTACAATATTTATTTATTTATTTTTGGGTTACACCAACAATGTGAACACTTACACATTTACTAACTAAGATCAATCACATTGAAATTAAAACCAAGTATCATCTCAATTGCTGGTGTAAACTACACGCTGGGAGCAGATACATAATAATAAATTAAATAATTTAATTGTCATTTACAAGATAAAATAAAATTTGCATTAAAAGTCATTAAGAATAACATGACATTTACAAATTACGTTAAGAATAATTAAGTTACAAATTAAACAATTACCTACATGAATAAATAAACCAAAAAACTAATTACATCTTCGAATATAGAAATGAATGTAAAAAGTATTGTAAAAGTATAAAAGTTCAGTGACTTCATAAAAGTAATAAAAAAAAAACATAAAACGAACATAACAAAAATTATAATAATTATATGTCCCTCAAGTATTATGTATAGCTCAAAAATATACCCAAAAATATTTTACGTGAAATTTAAACGAAATTGTTGGATTATAAAAATAATGTAACGACAATTGAATAAGCAAAAAGCCGGCAAACACTGTACAGCCTATACCTTGAAAATGTCTAAATCCGCCGCTGAGGGTTGTGTTCAACTTTATTTTTTAATGCAATCTACGTAATTAGACAAAAACAATGAATCCAAACTTACTTGAAAGCCTGGGAACCTGAAATATAAGACGTAATTAGTAAATAAAGGTATTTATACATATTTTTTAAACAATATTCATTACAAATGCTGTAAATAGTATTTCCAATTAAAAAAAAACAGATGTCATACGTCAAATAATATTCTTGCTAACGTTTTGATCAAATTTTAAATTGAATTTAAAATTAACTAACGCTACCGGTGACTTTCCTGCGTGATTTTTAACAGAGAAATATCCTTATGGTAGGGTTAACTAAAATAAATCTGCCTAATAAATAGACCTTTCTGGCCCAATCGATGGGGCAGAAAAGTCCTCGAGTGGCGTCCACGTCTAGGCAAAAGCAGCACAGGGTGTCCCCCAACCAGGCGGACCGACGATCTGATAAAGGTAGCGGGTAACCGCTGGATGCAGGCCCAGAACCGATCAGAGCGGCGGCACCTGGCGGAGGCCTATGTCCAGCAGTGGACAGGTAAAGGCTGATGGATGGACCTAAATAAGTTTTATTGAAATCGGCAATACGGTTTTCGTTCATGCAGTAACAGACAAACGACAAACAGATGGACTGACTGTGTGGAACCAATGAGAACCAAAATAAGATTTTCAAAAAACATACAATGAACATAAATGTATACACTCCTTACTTAAAGATATATATAAGTATGATGTATATACTTACATATGATAAGATAAAGGTAAAGATATTCAAAAAATACTTACGCGCCAGCGTTTGCAAAGGCTATATTAGCTGAAAAAAATAGATATTGAATTAATAACCATATTTCTAAAATATTTTTTAAGTTATTGATAAACCCATAGTCTTACTTCTATTATAAATGCGAAATTATATGTTTAATTTTCATGTGACAACGGCTTAACCAAATTTGATAAATTTTAACATAAAAATATTTGACCATGTAGACGGACATGGGCTTTCATTGCGAAAATAAAATAGAAAGGGTTGAAACAGAGGATGCAATATACCACTGGGATATGATTATTTTTTAAGTAAGCGATTCAAAATTGGGTTTATTATATTTCGTTTTTTGATATAGCGTAATTGGGTACTAAGAAATGAATTTTGCACGTCTGAGGGGGTGAAAAAGAGCTTGAAAGATGAAATTTAATAAGTTTAAACTTTATAGTACGCAATTTAATATGCAATGGATCTTTTCAACTTCATATATCTCTCTCTTTAAGAGATTTAAGAGATTATTTAAGAGATTTAAGAGATTATTTAAGAGATTTAAGAGATTATTTAAGAGAGAAAAGTATGTCCGACGCTATTTGTCTCTATATAAACAGAGTAGCAATTTTGAAGGTGGGAGAACTACAGTTCGACCTGGGAGGTACCACTGCCGTCCTCATAATCCGCCGTAAAGCATTATTTGTGTTTGGATGCATTTTAAAGCGAGGCGACCATCTTATCCTTCAGAAGTAGCAACGTACGAACATCTACGTTCGAACTCAGATAGAATTTATACGTAGATACATGGATGTCTGTGCTGCGACCACTTAACATCCTGATGTTAAGTAGTCGCAGCCCATAGACATGTGGTTTGCATGCTACTACTATGCGTTTGCGACTATTTTCACATAAAAAGCGGTATCCTTACGACGCAATTATCCACATTTCGTTCTACCGAAGTAAATATGACTAATGAGTTTATCGAGAATAAATAAACGGGCAGAAAAATGGCAGGAGCGTGATAATAAACATTTATGTTCTCGTAAAACCACGTCGCAGGCGACGTGACCATGACATAATACAACCAAACAATACAACGCGAATATATATATAGAATCACATTAATAGAATATAGTACTATGTCATTTTATGCTCATTAGATTCATATTCATCTACATACAAAATTGTAATGTGAGTAACTAGATGTGGGAGAACTATAGTTCAACCGGGGAGTTACCACCGCTCCCATAATCCGCCGTAAAGCATTACTTGTGTTTCGGGTGAAGAGGTGCGGTTGCTGGCAACACTTTAAAGCGAGGCGACCATCTTAGTCATCAGGAGTCGTAACGTTTGTATTTTCGAGCTCAGATAGGATTTCAGTCGTGTTTATGATTGTTCATGGATATCTATGGGCTGCGACTAGTTACCATTAGGTGGTTTGCATGCTCGTTTGCTACTCTTGTCACATAAAATAAAAAGAAAACCTACATAGCGGTAACCGCTGAACTGAAAGTATAGGTTGAAAATTGCTATACTTTTTTGGCGCATTAGGAAAAAACGGATAGCATATTTTTTTACGAGGCGCGCACACTGTCACGAAAAACCGACAGCATGAAATTAGTTACTTTTATAGCAACAACGTAGAGACGTTAATTCAATAAGTTGAGAAGTAATACACAATTAAAAAGAATTAATTTATTTTAATTATGAACCTTTTTTATATTTAAATAAAATTTATTTATAGATAATACTTTATAATAAAACTTTCTTTCGGTGTGTTAATAACTTTTTTCTATAATTAATATCTCTATATATAAAATAGGATAACGCGAACGATAAAATTTTTAGAAAGGTTTTTTTCTTGTCACGCCAAAGAATAACCGTATAACTTCTTACGTACGCGCACATACGTTTTTTTTTATTTTTTACTGCATTTATAGTTCTCAAGCGGCTTGAAGCCATTTATGTGTTCGTTGGAGAGATATGTGTACCAGCTACACTTACAAGCGAGGACCATCTTAGTCTTCAAAAGTAACAATATGACCTCACATACGACTTAAGGTTCGTTTGGATGGATTGGTTTGTTTGAATTGGATGTGGATGTCCATAGATTGCAACGATCGCTTGATATCAGTTTAAATTGAAATTAAAATATTTTATTTTATTATTAGAGCAGATTTTACCCGCGGCTTCGCTCGCGTTAAAGCCCTT
>DWON01010117.1:0-10979 GCA_018251015.1 Phocides pigmalion okeechobee
GCGCTATCATGTAGCTATTACTATCGAAAAGTATGATATATTTAAATAAAATGGGTTTGTAAAATTATAGAGTGAAATGAAGATACTGGAAAACAATACTCCCCGGGTTTTACGATTATTTATGCGCTTTTCGTTTCTTATGCTACGAGTGCGGCTGAAACGGTGATGCTGCAAAAACTCCACTCGCACCATGTAGAAGCACCTCGTCGTAACTACGATGCAGTGAATCTGCAATAGAAAAGCAAGAAAATAAAAATATTTTGTAAATAACTTTAGGATCGTTTTCATCTGACGGGTGTCAGATGAAAATATATAAAAATAAATAAAAAAAATATAAAAAATTAAAGTACTTATAAATATATAAGTATATAAAAATGGTAAAACACATTAAACACGACAGGATTAATTCTTGTTTAAAATAGAACAACATTGAATAGACATTTGAACTTTGAACAAAAACAAGTTGAGCCCGATAGCCGCAATCCGTGGTGCGCGGAGTATCTATCCGCTTCAAAGCTATAAAATTACAGATCAAAATTCTATCGACCCGGTGGCCTTTATTCAAGAGCAGCGGAGCGCACTATCAAAGAAACTCTACTTAGGAGTTAACGTCTTAGGGATGGCAAGTTTGTTCTCAAGGGTTGGGAGATGCGGGTTGGGGCACCGTTTTTGAATGTAAATAGTGGCGCGTGGGTCTCATATGAATTAAATTTAAGTAATTAATGGGTGCCTGGCTGGACTGATTCGACTACTGATTAGATAACATCTGCTCGTAGTTTTAATTATACACCAATTAATTGTAATTATCGTAAATGCAGTTCGAAATTAATCGGCTAAATAGTATATTTTAAATTGTAACATATTTGTGATATAATGTCAATAAAAACCTAACCTACAACAAGACAAGTACATAAATATATGCAGATTGTTTTAAAGTTTGATTTCAGATCAACAATGGAGTAAATAAAATTTGTAATGAATCAAATTCTAAAATATAACGAAATATATGCAATAAAAACCGTCAATCATGAATACCCGGTACATAGTAAAAAATATATAAATTCCGCAATAACATTAGTTTAATATCGTATGTTACAAATTCTATATTTTTTGACTTCAATTTGTTATCTCTGTACTTTATCATTTGTGTTGACAAATTAATTGTATAATGCATGTGGTGTGCATAGTTTTCTACTGAGGATACTTAGTTCATCTGTTTCCATGTACTTAGAAGTAAATCTTATATTTCGTTGGTAAAGTTCCTGTGATTACCGATTCAATAATAATGCGACTGCCTCAGACAATACTAGCAACGCATCTTTTTTACTTAGTAGAAATCTATCCTGCTTAAGATTATCATAGATGTATGTGGGCGGTAGTGACCACTTACTATCATTCTAAGGCCTTGTTGCTATTTTACATTCATAGATGCAAACCTGAATTTTGACTTTTCTTGACTTGATGTTGGGTGTTGTCTCCTTACATCCTTTCAATGGTAGGTAAGAGATCTAACCTTCATTATTCATTCTTACAAAATGTTTTAAAAGTTCTTATTACTATAATTCATTCTATTGTAAAACATTTTGTATTTTAGTATTACTAATATAATTTATATAACTTCATAAACAAGTCAACATGTTACTCCTTCTCGTATGGGCTTTAGGGATCGTGAGGTCATTTATTAATTATAATGAACCGTGGAGGGCGGAGGGGGTAAGTCAGTTGAAGAAAGGGTGGCTATATTTTAAGATGTCGCCGTCATCTGGGCAAGAATGTGTGGTGCGCGGGTCAACTGAATTATTTATTACTTAAATTACATGCGTGCTTACTTGCCTATTTATTCAGTTTAATATACAAGATATTACATTAAATATTTTTTTGTTACGTAATAATACTTTTGGACTAAATATGCTACTGCAGGCAAAAGCCAAAGAATTCTATTATCCCTAAAAGTGATTTGGTAATAGATAGACTTATATTTACGTTCAAACTTAAACAGAACTTAAGTCATATTTCAAGTCGCATGTCGTTTTCATTAGAGGACTAAGATGCTCGCCTCACTCCTAAGTGTAGCTGGCAACTTCACCTATTCAACAGAAACACTAGGGGTGTCCTGGTACCTCTCCTATAAAGCTATAAGACCATATAGAAAACCTATTTGAGCTTCTTTTACTGTATTCATGTGTTTGGATATAAATGTATTTATTAAAACATGTTTTATAAACACATGTACATGTTTATCAGTTGATTCGTGATCATAGTGCAAGCTGTACGTATATTTAAAAAAAAACAGTTCACCGTATATACCAAGATGTTATTAGTATCTAACTCTATGTCAATTTTCTATTCACTTCATGTTTTATGTGGAATAAATTACAAATGTTCATGGGAGTGATCTAGAAAATTGACTGTTTGATGCAAACAAAAATACATAAAAATATCACGCTACAAAACTTACACGCACGTGTACGTACTACCTACTAACTTAAATTAACGTACAAAAAGTACTACAAAGAGTTTCTACCTACAAATTACAAATATCAGAATACACCTATAAAATCTCTGTGAGCTATTTGAAGATCAAGTTGCGTTGTTGAAGCGACGCGGGGGCTTCTGATTGCCGACGATAGTCGCTCAATTTATGCTGCCCTTGGTAACCCGACCGCACCTGAAGTCTACTACTTGATAGGCTATTTGTAACTGCTTGGTAATATCTTATTTTTGCCAATTATTCATGAAACTATTCTACAAGTGGAATGTTTAAAAATGATTGTTGTATTGTTTCTTCCAGAGAGTCTTCTCTACAGCAATAACACATGCAAAGCGGTGGTATTATTCCACTCATTCATATCGTTAATATCCGGTCTACATAGTAAAAGAATAAACAAATAAATTGCTATACAACAAAGTCTGAATTAGTTTTCAATTGTAATAGGTGTAAAGAATAGTTACGTTTCATTTAATGATGAAAATATTATATAAATATGGTTGCATTTTAACAGACAACATGCATTTATGAATGTCGTACAACTTAGTTATGTACATTTGTTTGTTTCCTTGCTCTTTACCTTTACCTTTCACAATTTCCATGTTTTTTAATATCTCCTGGATATATTTACGCTACCCGTGTGATGATCCTTCACACGCTGTTAAATATTCAAAGAATAGACCAGGGTTGGGACAAGTCTCTCGGGCCGAAAAGACCCTTAGCCCGAGCGAGTGGGGGTTAACCCGCGAGCGCTCATGCGTCCCTAATTTCCGATTTGTCGACCGAAAGGGTTGACTGATTAGCATCTGACTGTGTCAAAACGCATCCACCGCCTTTGTCGTTGATGTGATGATGTCTATTTGATCCTTGCTCCTTCAATCGTGTAATTATTGATGTTTTGAAATTAACCCCAAGTTGCTGACGATTTATGTAACTCACTTAACAGTATCGTCTTTTGTATATGAATATTATTGCGTAATTAAAATAATGATTGATTTCAAAATTGATAATTTATTTTCGCGTTATTCTTATAAGCACTACAATTACGATTATATTTTTACTTATTGTCCTTTTGATGGAATTTCCAAAATTCGTTTCTTAATACTTAATCTATATAAAGAAATAATCACTAAAATTTTAGGAGTCTAGATTCAGCTTTTTCGGCTGTAGGTTGTTCATTAGTCACCTAACTCTATTACATACATATGTGCTGACATTCTTGAACCCGTATTCTCTCTTGGTCTACCACCTTTTTGTTTTATATATAATATATAAATTATGAAGAATGTTACATCAAAAACAGTTTATGATTTTTCCGTACTTATGTTAAACAATTCGGTATTGTCACCTAGCGACCCCTGCTTCCGCCGCATTACCCCGGTAACGACATGTGTAATCCTCTGTAGTCTCATGAATCTACCATTTATCATCGCGAGCTATGGATTTTTCACCATCTGTTAGTCCATTGATATATATTGATAGCTAGTTAACTTTGAGAAATATTTCTGTATACGTCAACAACACAAAACCATGACAATTTTTAAACGGTTCTTTAGTATTCGTTGTTTTTCTTTCGTATAACTATTGGTTATTTATATTTAATTTTATGATATCTCATTCGTATTTGAAAGATTTTTTTGTTGTCAATATCTTATATTTAAAACATTTTATACAATTTTTTTCAATCTTAATTTGTCAAATTTGTTTATAAAACAAAAGTCCACACTAAAAGAAATTACGTCTTAAGGTAATTAATTCTAAGTATTATTAGATTATTAATAGATTTGTCGAAAATACTTGTCAAAAATTTGTATTTTTGAAAAGAGGTAAATGTTTCTCAGGCCCAATAAACTGCGTATTGTGATCGTTTACAAAATAGATACCTCACTCCATACTCAATATACTTCGGAAGAAGGAAATTATTTTTATACTAGGGTAGTGTTCATATTCTCACCAAAGAACCCCACATCATCCCACATATTCAGTTCTGAGCATCGTACTGTCTCATGAGTTTCTCATTTATCACTGCTAGCTACGTCATTGGCTTTTTTCACAACCATTAGTGCTCGTGTTATTGTTTTTCTTATGATAAAAATGAGACTGGCCATTGCAATGCAATGTCCGTTGGATACGGTCGTAATTAATTTACAATGTGACAATGTACAAATGAATGTACAAGGTTTTATTAAAGAAGTTCAGTTTGAAGTATATACTATTGTACGTTGTGGTTGTTGCGAAGTAGTTTTTAACAACAACTTTATAGCTAGGGTTTCCGCAAAATAACGCTTGATACTTTTTATGTGAGGAGAGTAGCAAACGAGCATGCAAACCACCTGATGTTAGTGAGTAGTCGCAACCCATAGATATACAACCTAATATAGAAATATAGACGTACAACCACAAACACGACCAAAATCTTATCTGAACTCAAACGTAGATATGTTGTTACTCCTGAGGGCTAAGATGTTTGCCTGGCCTTAACGTGTAGCCGGCAACCGCAGTTTTCCAACCGAAACACAAGTAATGCTTTTCTGTGGATTATGAGGGTGATTAACTAAAATTAGAACATTAGCCTTGAGCATGCTGTTGGCTAAGGTTGATCGGGAGAAATGATAAAGCCCACTGTGTTTAGTTGTGGTGGACAAATGAAGGTTGTGAATGTAAATGTCAGGCCGTGCTGGCGACGTATCGGCTGTCACATTACCGCCGCCGCTGCTGTTATTATCAAACTTTTTGAAGGGTCTCCGGACGACGCGACGCCGACCGCGCGGCCAGATGAGAGTCGGATCAGTGTGGAAGCGGACTTTTTATTAAACTATTATGAAGAACATTTAAAAAATATCCTATATTTAAAAGTATTATATATATTGTTGATATGTGAATGCTATTGATATGTTAAACAAAAGCTTTTTACGCCTTACGTTTATTTTTACTTACACGAATGGAGGAGTATAAAATTTAGCACTGGAAAAGTTCATACAGAGGAGTGCAAAACACGAATATTTTTATAATATAATATGCATTAAAACTATATTGAATACATATAAAATCACGCACATTATGAATTTGACGCTGTTCACATTCACACTGTCAATGTAAAACACATAAAAGTCTACTGTCAATAGTCACACAGAATAAAGTCACATAGAATCAGTTTCCACTTATGGCTTTAACATTTAAATCGCTCCTATAAAAAGACATAACGTGTTACATATAATCACAAAAATATCACAAATTACATTCAATTAGTTTATGAAATGACAGTAGTAAACGAACATACAGTTCAACTGATGTTAAGTGGTCATTGTCGTCCTTGGACATCTGTAACCAATCAGTCCGGTCCATACAGACCGAATGTCCCACTTGAAGTTGACTACAGGTGTGTTGCTACTCCTGAGTGCTAAGGTGATCGCTTCATTAGAAAGTAATCCGATAATCATACCCCTCTACTAAAACGCAAGTAAACTCTACGCTTAAACCGTGTAGATTCTACAATGTATCTATTTTTTTGGCAATTAAATAAAACGCACGACGCAAACTGATTCCATACTTTGTTAGCCAGCGGTCACGCAGTCCAAGAGGCGCATATGGTAATTCCTTATTCCAATAGGAAAATAGAGGCGGTCAGTCGCAATAATCCATCACGGCCGCTGTTTGTTCGTCCCGTGTTTTATGTCATTTTACGTATTCCTTACAGGTTTTGATAAATATTTGTTGGGCAAGTTCGGACATGTGCACGAATTGAATATCCGGAGGCGACCCGTTCCGTTCCATGATTGGCGTGAGCGAATAGAAATGGTTTGGAGAATCGAAATATGTGACTGTTTTGTCATTTTGTATCCATTTATAAACACTAAGGTCACGTAATGTATGAGTTGACGTGGAATGTTTTCTGTGTGAGGGAAGTAATTGTAAGTTGGCATTATAAAATATGTTCGGTATTGCTTCGTAGTAGCGAGCTGGTTTTTCTTAGTTATTTATTAAAGTACAAATAGTATGTTTAAAATAATACACTATTGTAAATAACATGTAAACATGTAAATAACATTAGAAATTTATTTAATAAATAAATGTTCCAATTTGTAAATGATTTGTAATGAAAATCGTGTTTAACTACGAATTAGTAAATAGTTTTTGAGACATAGGATATTTTCGATGACGTTACTGTATCTAATCCAACAACTGCTTATCAATTTCTCATACGTATGTTGGCAAAATGTATTAAATAGATTTTAAAGAAAAAGTTGAATTTTCTCCAAGCTCAACTAAACATGTTTCAGTTATCTACTCTCCAGCTTTCATATTAGGTACACGAGTATACCCTTTCCCTTGCCAACATACAAAATAGTATAAGCAAGTAAAAACCATGTCGACAATCCTCAAGGGCGCGCATGTCATTATTCCCGAGGAGAGCTAAGGATCGCATGCATACAGAATAGGGCTTATCAGTTATGCATAATGCGGGGCACCCGAAGGTGGGCAAAATATTGCACTGGACGAGTAAAGCACTATGAGGCTATGTATACAGGGTTGTCTGAAAGTCTTTTATATTTTTCTATCTATACTTAATATGATGAATTTATAACTCTTTTATTTTTTTAGTTGTCTATTTATTTACTTGATACAACAAAAAAACACTGTGCATATATTATTAAATCTCATTAATTATTTTGCATGAGTAATAGACTGTCTGTTTAATGCTGCATCACGCGAAATTTACCAGATCGGTTTCAATGAAACTTATTTTATTTTGTAACCGTTTATCTGAGACAATATTTTGGCTACAGTTTGTAAAAATGCCTTTGTCTCAAGTATTGTCTGTAGCTACATTTCTTAAAATGTAGCTTTTGCAGGAACATATTTCCTATATTTTAGATAGATGGTGCGACTTTGGCTCCTACCCAAACTGCCAACAGTTTATGAAATACTTTTAAGATTATGAGTCAATGTAGCATTCAACAAATTGATATTGTCGTTCATAAACTTTTATAAAGTATTTCTGTAGTTTCATAAAAGCGTGTTATTGAAAACTTTTGAAGGTTATTTATGAAAATAACTGATAAACTCTCTTCTACGTTTACCACTTTAAACATTATAAAGTTAAATGTAACAATACATATGACGTTTTAAAAACATGTAATTTTTTCAATGAATACAAAATACATTCTGAAATATAATAGAGCGCGCTGTATACATTTCTAGTGACGATAACCTCATGTGTCTGACGTCATACAATGTCAGTCTGATGGATTTTGTTTGCTGATTCTATTACTGTTTTTTATTTGTTGGTTGCGACAATATGACCGACCTATGAATACGAATGTGACATTTGAGGGATGTCTCCATACATTAATCTAGGAAATATTCATCTTATCAAATATATGTCATATTTTTTCTTGCGCTAGTTAATAAAATTTGTAACTACAACCTCCAGCCCATTAGTATTTAGTCTTTTAATACTACAATAATATACCAGAACATACCACAAATCAATCAGAAAAGAAGTTTAATTTAGCTATTAAACAAACATTGTGTAAAAAGGCGTATTATAAATATAAAACCAATGATTATTTAAATGATACACTCATATGGTCGGAATCGACTCCAGCTCCACTTGCTCCATTAATTTAAATTATTATTTGTAAATTACATTTTTAAAGATGGAAAAGATGTGTGTGTTAAAAATGGAAAGTTTCTTTCGCCGACTCTTCTCCAAATCGAAACACCTTACGAGTCGGTGATAGTTCATTGACGTTCAAAAAGTGTTTTGTAAACAATCTAATTTGAATAAAAATATTTTGATTTTGATTTGATTTTGAATACTCGTAATATAGAGTAGCAAAGAAGTCATACTATTTATTAGATAATTCTAACCATCACCATTAACATGGCCATTAACATTACATAATAACCAAAGGCGACAGCTTAATGAACTCTTCGAAACACAAAAAAGTGCCCAAGTATCGACTGCGTCTGATATTGCTTAATACTGTTGATTTTTAACGATCTGCATAACCCGGTTAGCTGAATAAACTTGATAAAGATTACTATCTGTTAAAAGGTAACTGTGTACCGCAGACTATCATCAATTGTCGAATTCTAATTCAAGTCAACTTGCTTCTCCATATCTGAGACTCGATATTATCGATAATAGTAAAAAGGTGTTGTGCGGTTACAGCTTACGAATCAGAATTACATTTAAGATTAGTCAAATTGCAAACGGATGAACCTTAAACGGTTCATATCCGGTATACACATGCTGTCAACTACATTCCTGTAACTGAAAGGTCTAAATGACTGTAACCTTACTGCTTTGATACGAAAATTGGTATGAGAATAGGACTGTCATGTTTGAATCAAATAAATGATGTTCTAACATAAGATTTCTAAAATAACTTCTAGTTACTAAGGTGGTAGAGCTGTTAGAGCTCGCCTGGGGCGTTACCACCACCACCACCCCCATAACCCGCCGTAAAGCAATATGTTCTTCATGTATTGTGTTATATCAGTTGGGGATGTGTGGTTGCTGGATACAAATAATTGAAGGCGACCATGTTAGTCCTCAAGAGTAGGAACGCATCCGCGTCCATCTTTATATAGAACTTCTGTACTATTTGAGATTGGACGTGATTGTCCCTGGGCTGCAGTTACCCCTTAATATCAGGTGGTATGCACGCTCGTTTGTTACTTTTTCATAATAAAAAAAACTACTTGTTCCCGTTTTGAAAATAATACTTTTGTTACTAGATTTGCTTATACGTATATTTAAGATAGTTAAATTCTCAAATAAACTAATCGAACAATCTTGACATATCTGTTTATTCGTATTTCACCTTTATTCGTAGACTGATAACACTGCATAGACAAAATTTAGAAGCGAGATATCTTCTGTGAACAACTACGTAATATTGCAGTAGCTATTTAATATATTACTAAATTATAATTACTTTTATGGGCAAACTAAAGTTTAAGAAACTGATAATAAAGTTTGTAATACCCACAAACATGAAAAACTAACAAAAAATTACTGATTAAAAAATATAAAATATCAATTGATAGATAGACAAAAAACGTTTCAAGATTTCAAAATAATTTTCTTATTACAGATAAAGAATGTCTTTCCTCCATCAATTTTTTCTTTCATCACGATGTTTTCCTTTACTGTTAATGTAAATAATATTAGATAATTGATTGATTTAAAACGCATATAACTGAACAAGTTACCAATTACAGAAGTGTATGATTGGAAATCCGTATGCCCAGTGTAAGAAGTTAGATTTTAATTGTAACTGTTCTTTATATTGCGATTAATTAAAAATGTAACGCTAAGGACAGTGTATAGGAGACAAGTTTAGGCGAGATTTTTAAAAGATTTTAACGCTACAAAATGTAAATAATGTAAGTCAGTGTCACCCAAAGCAACAGATTGAAGCAAAACGCTCTGAGACAACGGATCGGTTTCCAATTAACAGGGCCTCAGTTCAGTCTCATTATATTTTTAATTTGGGGGAGGAATCTCAAATTAAAGCGAGCGACGTCAAAGGACAAGCCCGTCTGCCATTAGAGCTAAATAATTAAAGAATTCGGCCGTCTTTACAGTCGTTAGACGGAATTAAGAAACCGCTCGAACTTCGTAATTCTGATTTAGGTACCTATGGCGCCGCTGTGACTTGTACCGCCTTTGCAAAGTTACAGAAAAGTACATAAGAGGTATAGTAGTAGGCATTTACATATTTTGATTAAATTAAATATATATGTTGGAAATTGCTAATTGACATTTTTGTAATAACTATAAAATTGAATGAAGTAATCAACCGTTCGGCCGTGTAGGTACTACTATCGTCCTTATTATAGTCCTTCCGTCATAAAGAAGTTCTTGTATTTTGGTATTCGATTCGGTGGTCGGGAGAGATACGGTTGCCAGCAACACTAACAAACGGAACGATCATGTCATTCCTCAAGAGTATCAACATTTATAGATGAACCAGCAAGTACACTTTTGCACCGGACCCAACGATATCTGGCTTAAATTAAACAATGTAAAGCGAGCCGTGGCCATGCGCTGTGCTGCTGTATATTTGGTTCTTCCATAATAGCTACAAACGGTTGAAGTCTTTATGAACTACAGCGGAAAAGGGTAACAATGTAATCCCTATAAATTTTGTATCCCATCAAAGCTATGTAAAGTTCGACTAAACTTTATAAATGTAAATTTCAATTTCGTCTAGACGTGTGAAACGGGCGCGTTTACATGCAAACAAGATTCATTACTACTAGTCTAAACTTAGGACCGGGTAGTAAGTGGGTTCGGGTATCTTTGAGATCGAGCAAAGGAACTGGGTTTTGAAGGTGGGAGAACAATAGTTCGACCGGGCAGGTACCACCACCACCCTCCTCCGTAAAACATTATTGTGTTTCTGTTGAAGAGGTGCGGTTGCCGGCTACACTTTGAAGCGAGGCGACTATGTTAGTCCTCAGGAGTAGCAACGTA
>DWON01010118.1:0-10979 GCA_018251015.1 Phocides pigmalion okeechobee
TTGCAAAATTTAGATTAAAATTAATGAAAATTACGAGACTTGCAGTAAAAGATAAAATTATAGCCGGGAATAAGTTATGTGCGTAGTCTCAAACTCGTCTGTTAGTAGGGTAAAAATGGAGATTGATTGGTATGAGTAATTCATTTGTCAATGTATATTTGAATATTTGAAAGGCCCCAGGATGACTTAGATTCACAATTGGATCCGGTAGGTAGTGTTGCAATCGGGTCTATGATATTGGTTTTAATTTTGTGCAATGTATTGTTTTTGTTTTTGTGGATAACTGATTAATATAGATATACTAATGAACTGGAGGATGAGGTATCTGTATATTTCTTATATTTGATGGATAATACGCTGACAAAAATAAGGAAGGAAAGAAAATTAATGAAGAAATGAATTGTATATTTTTCCGAGCACGACGTCGTCATCTGGACTCACTATTATAGTAGAAAACAAGATTAATATCGGCCTCTGTCAGTTTTTTCGTTTACGTCTTGTTTATTATGCTACGAATTTTGAAACGATTTTCATTAATGGAAAAGCCGATAAACAATAAAAGTTCAAGTATAACTTGCTGATATTTTCCACAAAATAGTTGACATATTGTGGTTTCTGCCAAGAATAAAACAGTTTTATGTCAGAGCGTACGCAAAGCGAACCAGAGGACGAGAATTAGGGTGGTGCAGCGGGGTGTAACAAATTTTCAAATGCGGGTGTTATCGAGGGGATATTTAAAGGTTGGAGAACTATAGTTTGATCGGGGTGTTACCAGCGCCGCCCTCATAATTCGCCGTAAAGAATTACTTGTGTTTCGTTTGGGGAGGTGCGGTTGCCGGCCACACTTTGAAGCGAGGCGACTATCTTAATCCACAGGAGTAGCAACATATCTACGAGTACGTTCGAGCTCAGATAAAATGTCGGTCGTGTTTGTGACTGTACGTGCATGTCTATGGGCTGCGACTACGTAACATCAGGTGGTTTGCATGCTCGTTTGTTACTCTTCTCAAACAAAAGGGGCAAAGCTTGAATATAATAAAGTAAACAGCAACGTAGCTTCGCAGAAATCACCACACATACAAAATCACTTAGATACAGAAGTATACATAAAAAGTAACTACTCACATTCAATTCGGCTCAAATGGCAAGAACTTTGATTTTCAGCGCTCGTGATCGTGAGTTAAGTTACATGAGAGTTATCCAAAAACCTTTCAAGGGTTAATGAAATTACCAACTTACGTATGGTCATTATGCGTATTTTTCACATACGAGTAAGAGGCTTTTACTACTCAAATAGGTTGATAATAATCACGATAAGTTAGTCTTCAAGCAAATATCCTAAAATTATTGTTATAATTTATATTCCTAAAATAATTATCATGAAAAACCATTCGGAATACCAAAAACAAACAAATAAATATTGTTAAAGTGACCGCATCTGTATTAATTGGTATGTGTTATTTTATTTCAAAATTATTTCCTTTCAATCCACGGGGGTTAACGAAAATCTTACGTGAGATGCGATCGACGTACATATGTGATGTGTACAATTTTTGATCTTGTTTAGAATCGGTAACAGCTGTCGATGGGCAGTGACCAGAATCTTGACCGTTTACTATAGCCACCATTTTAAACCTCACTAATTAACATTAGCGATTTTTACATAGTTTTCTTATTGATTCAAAAGAACAATTAGTCTATTCTATGTTATTAGAATGAGAATTATTATATTACGAAGAGAATTAAATTCCCAAACAGCAATATTCTAAACAAGTTTTTTTTTATAAAATAGACGTAGCATACTGTTCACTTGATGATAATTGGTCACAGTTGACCAGGGAAATCTGTATCCAAATTTATAAGGAACAATATAACACTTAAAATCGATTACCGATTCGTTGCTAAGTAACATAGTCCTAAGAAGTCTGAGGATTAAGGTGTTTGCCTCATCTGTAAGTGAGTCAGCAACCACAACTTTCTATCGAAACGCAAGTATAATCTAGAAATGGACGTGGCTGTGGTATGTCCCCAATCGTATAAGTTCTGCCACTTTTGAATCTGTATTCTGACAATAAATAGTTTTAAAAGATAATATTAAAACTCCAGGTGGCCTGTTTGTTCGTTTGCTTCTTCAGAAATTAATAGCAGTAGCTAATAATGTGCATGCGTTTGATGTTATACTTCACATGCATGAGTGCCATCTGTTAAAGTGTTGATAAGCTACAAACCGAATTGTCTTTTGAAATTTATTAAATATTAAACAACGTCATTCCACTTACGTAGGTATAACCTGATAGTACTTAGTCGAAACACAGCATTATTAATTAATAATGGTATATCAGTTTCGTTAACAATTGAATATTGCATGTTGAAAATAAACGCAGCGGTTTTGAAAACACACCATTGAATAGCTTCAAAAAGTAATATTGATACTCGTATCTGCAATATCTAAGTGGTTGAATCTGTAGGGTTCGACAAGGGTGGTGCCATCGTCGTATCCCTTTATAGCGTGAAGCTATTGCTACGTGACAGGTGTTGCTGGTTTACTTACACATATATGACCATAGGCCTCATGAGTGGCAAAACACCTTTGACCGACTTTAGATGTGATTTCTGTCGAAGTATAACAATAGCTCTAGATTAAACACGGGATGTTTTTCCGTAGCTCACATAATATAGTGTGTTTCGATTGGAAAGCAGCGACTATCGTCTACACAGCGGGAAGACCACTTAGTTTATAGACGTAGCAACGTATATACGCACGACCTCAGATTGGGCTTTAATCCTATTCGAGTTTACGTATGGATGCCCATGAGTTGCAGCGACCACTTAATATCAATAACCTTCATACTCGTTTACTAACATAACATGAGGAAGTTCCACTATATAATTATTTTAAAAGGTGGTAGGGCGGTTAGAGCTCGCCCGGGGCGTTACCCCCGCCCCCCTCATAACCCGCCGTAAAGTAAAATGTTCTTCATGTATTGTGTATCGGTTGGGGAGGTATGGTTGCCCGATACACATTATTGGAGGCGACCATCTTAGTCTTCAAGAGCAGGAACGCATCCGCATTCGCATCCTTAAATAGAACTTCTGTTCTATTTGAGATTGGACGTGGTTGTCCATGGGCGGCAGTGACCACTGAACTTACTCTTTCGCAATAAAAAAAAGCTACTTTAAATTCATAAAATATACATGTAAGTGACCTTTTACATTTACCAGATAGCACGGGTTGGGACGCAACTGTATGGTTGACGCGGGCACAGCTTGGTGGTCCATCCGGCTTCGCACCAGTCGGCGGCGTATGTACACGCACCCGCTCCGCCTCCATAGACCGCGATGAGGGCCTCACCAGCGCCTTTGTCATCGCGCATGAGCTTGCACATCTGTGAGTATGTTTAATTTTTTTCTCCCTATAGGCCGTTTATAATGTTCACCATGTGCAACAAATGTGTGCCGGTTTACTAAAAGATCCCTCGAATGTTAGTGATGGATTTAGAATATTTATTTGGGCTGCTTATGGGTGTTTCTGTTTATTATACTTGTCATTCCAAGCGTTAATGTAATTCTAAAATATAATATTATACTAGGATATGAGCATAAATATTTTCATACACAAATATAACTAAACTACAGTACTATTATTCATCAACCAGTTTTACTAAGATAAATTAGTGTAATTACAAAAATACGTTTGGAACGAAAAGAATTTGAAATTACGAAAGGGTTCAGCAACCGTTTTTAAAATAACTCCTCCCGTTATTCTATTAATACATCTGAGATTAAGTGTGGGAACCCGAGATGTGATTATACTGGAACATGACGCTTTAGTTCCTTTGCCTTATTTTAGTGACAGCAATAAATTCTTTCCCGAAACATATTTATTAGGATTAAATGAAATAAATTGAAGTTTTATTTTTTATGAACAAGCGCCACCGTCGGATTCTGATCACACGGATCGCGCAGACATTTTTGTTTCGTATAAAGAAACGTTTCTTTGAGTTCTGTATCCCGAAAAAGGGATAAAATTTAATTGACAATTAAATCATTTACCAAGTAACAGTAGGTTTCAAAAAGAGATAAGATTAGGCAGACCAAACATCAAATCAACAAAGCAATAGTAAAGGTTATTATGAACACAATTACGTCTCATTTCACTGACGATGATTTCACAACCACGACGTCGTATATTTCAGCCCCGAGTCTTCGTGAAGTAAATAAACGGAAAGTTTATGGCTGTATGAAAGCAATTTAGATTTAGTTTTTATTGTGTCGTAGATATATTAATAGGAATAAACCCGAACCCAACGTTGAAAGCAAGAGTCGTAAAAGAGCACTGAATGGAAGCCGCATGGCGGTAGAGGTTATAAATGTTTGGTATTAGGGTACCACTCCCTTTAATAACATTACTAACATTTCCACATGGCTTCCGCGCATTTCGTTTAAAAATTAATTTTGATTTTAACGATGTCCAGACTTTATACCTCTTAGACTATTTTTTAAAGGACAAATCTCATGAATATTTCAAAAAAAGCACAAATCTCAAATTTAATCTTATATGAAAACAAATAAATATTGCTATAACTGACAATATTTGCATTATGTTGTTATACTAAAAAAAATAATTATTTTAATAAACAGTTTCATTTCACTTAAGGTTTTCTTTGTTTATGTGGTACTAGCGATCCATCTCAGTATTGCACGATTGCATTTACGACATCATATTACAAATCTTTAAAATTCTCGACTTTATATATAATATGCATGTATTATATATATAAATCTTGAAACACTTAGTCGTTTGATAAAAATAATATTAAAATCAATTGTGTCAATTAAAAGATGTTTCTATAAGACTTTCCAATGTACATAGTTCTTAGGAGCAGACATTTACATTAGACATCAAACGGGACTGTCCTGTTTGGTGTTGTTCCAAAAGTCACCAAATCATTTTAAATTTGGTAGATAGTGTAATTCTTGCGTGCTTCCATCACATAACAAACACCTACCAGTCCAAATTCTCTTTAAGACTATTATTTGTTTAAATTTGTAATACCCAAAAACAAATATTGAAACAAAAAGTATAGCTATGCAACTCTTACAGTAGTAGAAAACAATTTAAGCACTAGAAAACAAAGGATAAACTAAACACAACTATGTACTTTATCCAAATTCTAGGCAGTCGAGAGCAGAACAGAGTTTGTTATTTAATGTTTGGTCAAACAGTCCTAGCTCGTGTATTATTTCATTTTCATTAGGGAAACTCTTTGTTTTCATTCCATTACTGGCAGCGGTGTAAGGCCAGTGCACACAGTCTAACAATTGTATGAGTAATCAGTTTGTTTTAAGCTGAGGCCGGTCTTCCATATTTTCTTTGCACGAGGAAGTACTTATCTTATATTTTATTGTCCTATGACACACTGTTGTTGCCTATTCATAGCATGGATATTACAATCATGAATAAAATACGTTTTAAAAGCTTACAAAAATAGATGTAACGGTAAAAATGTGTATATGGAAACCTCAATTTATCCTGAATAACCGATCGACCTCGTAACGAATTTCCTCTGCTAGGCATGTAATAGTTGTCGAGAAACTAAATTATCCACTTACAACTTGTGGATAGGATGCCAGTTTCTGATCTCTGTAGGTTGGGACTAGAATATGGTTATAGGATCTCCGGCTTGACTTAAGAGGCGACTTAAAGGAGTCGTGCGGGATAGGGGATAGGGAGTTGCAAGGGCTGGAACTAGAGCCGTTCCAACGTAGCGATCTAGGGATCGGTGTAAGTGGTCCCACAATAACGTAGCCGATGCCTGGGTTTCTGGGGAAACTCCACCGAGATGTGCCTGTTTCGAGGTCCTGGTTTTCTCTACAAACCCAGAAGGAGACTACCAAGTAGTTATTTATTGATTCTAAATACCACACAATCTGTGATAGCTCCAATGTTATTTTGTAAGATCAAGACAAAAATATTGATATTCATAAAGCATAAGCAATAAGAATGTTTTTTTGAAATTACATGGGTGGTACGATACCATGTAATTCTCAAATCAATCTCTTGACAAACATTTTAAATAGGCAATGATTGAAGGCGTGGTAGATAAAATCAAGAACTCAACAAAAATCTTTTAAAGTTATTAATTGACACTCGATTTACCCGTTCATCGAATTATAACGATTCTCTTCCACACAAACGACCTTACAAGCAATTTAAATCGTAACATCGGCACAAATGCCAAATTTCACAGAGCGTTCGCAATTTGATCATCTCCTTTCGCTTAAGGATTTCATTAACAACAAGAAATGACTATTCTTAATAGTCGTAAAAAGAATAAAGGTATTAGGTGAAGGGTACTAATACATTAAGTAAGGTAAGGGTGATACATTTATATCTATGTAAATATTATATTTGTTTGCGTGTAATCTAGCAGACTCTAATCCTCATATTTTGATATTAATTTCAAATTAAAACTTAACTATTGTTATGAAAACTCTACAGACTCAAGTATAGTACTATAGTATAGTACTAGTATAGATTATACACGCATATAGGAGTATATATAGACACTATAAAGCTGTAAGCAACTCCTTCTAAAGTTCTATTTAATATTTGATTTGCGAGAACAAGATGTCTGAAGATGTTTTCGTGAGAGTGCAGACTGCATAATTTACGAGTATGTTGTAATCGAATTTGACGTAGCACTTCTCGGACTTTCATCTATTCCTGTTCCAATTGAATCAGTCTAACATGTCGACACCCAAGGTTATAATAATTAATAGTCGTGTAGTCCATTTTTTTCAATTCCTTATGTTAAAGTATGATTATACTTTGAAAAGTCCCGCGTACTTCAAGACTAATCTACAGCTAAAACTCAAATAGACAACGGTACGGTAGAAAACTGATTTAAAGCTCAGAAAGGCATATGCATGCAATGAAAATTAATTATTCGTTTAATGAAATGTCTAACAGTATTAATTTAAAAACACAATCAATACTATTTATTTTCTACATAAAATTTTATACGTGGTTTAAACGTAAATAAATTGTATAGAAATTAAACTTGACTTACATATAAATATGTTTATGAATAAAAGTAAGTAGGTATTCAGTTCTCCGCAACTGACCGCAGCCGAGAACGCGTTACACATTATATTCGTACATTTTCTACGAGGAAATAAAACAATATTTCATGCACATTTTACGTTTCCTCGTTCAGAAACAAAGGGTTATGTAGAAACAGACAATTATAGCGCCAGGACACGTTTTACGAAAGACGCAATTACATTATTATCTACGTACGTTTGCCAAATCTAAATATACCAGCTTCCGCACACGTTCTGGCCTTTGATGTGCGTTAAATGAATTTATTTCCGCTGCGGTCATCTGTCACTGGCTTAAATAAGGGTTCGTGAGGACAACCGGCTGGGCTTTAAGAGACGGACTTATCCTTTGCGAAGTTTATTTTAAGACCCTCTACTTTTGCAAGGTCACAATGAAAATTATGTTAATCACATTCAAAGTAATTCTCTAAGTCTAGGTACTTAATGTTTATTTTATTCACAGTCCCGTCTGTCGCCATTGTCGACTTCTAAAGCTTAAAGGACTAGGCTCATCTTACATAATAATTAGTAGGTTATAATGATGTAGTAATACAAATTGCTTATGTATACTCGGCATATTCGTGCTCAGTTATGGGACAGTAATTAAAAAGGTATATATGTATATACCTTTTTATGACTGTCCCATAGGCAATATGGGTGGAAATATGAACACTTGGCGGAAGCAAATTTTCATAAAAATATATTGGGTTGATTGACGAAGTTAGACACATTTATTTACTAATAAAAATTAATAGGTAATATTTTCCGCAAGCAATCGCAATGGTGGGCAGACACAGTTTACTAATAATATTTTATATCAATGTAACATCCACTTCTACCATAAGTGGGTGCGCTAAAACCGTATTTCGAAAATAGATAGTATGACCTATTTCGCGAATAGAAGATCAGTATCGAACAAGAATAGACATAGGGCGTTTATATCTATACCAATGAACCTAAATACTAAACATAAGTTATGCAGAGTAGAGTTTTTAATATTTAGGTGATTTTATAATAAAATAAACTTATAGAACACAGAAAAATAATATAGCGTATTTTATTAAGTTCAAAATTGCTAGTTGTTAAGTGTAAAATGTATAAATTCCGCGATAATATTAGTTTATAATCATATATTGTATACATAACAACGATAAATAGTCTGTAAAAGTCTCAACCTTTTCCAGCTCAAAAGTTCAAGATTAGTCTTTAAACGTATTGAAAAAGTCTATGAACGAATGAAACTTCTGACATTCGAACCTCAGATAATGAATATTCATATATCCATATATCCATACTGGGCTATTATCGTTATGATGTACGTAAATAAAGTGAGTAAGCACAACGGAATAGGAATAGGCTTCGTGTGTCATGGTCCGTTCGCTCCCCTCTGTAACTAAATACATTGCAAGCACGCCATAAGCGTTGTTGTCAAACTGTCACTCACACAGAATAGACGCGAAAAGGTGCAGAATATTACGGGACGTCAAAGACCCTTAACCATAAAAGATGTCATGTTAAAACTATACGTGAAAATAAAAATAAAATCTTTTCAAATACAGTTTTTTGTAGGTGTACTACGCAGTTATAAATAAATATTTTTGTTTATGTTGGAAATTAATATGAAAAAACAAATTGTGGTCCACAGTTAAAGGGGAGACCATTTTAGTTTTAAATAGTAGCAAACCATTCACGTACAGCCTTAGATAGGACCTCGGTTCTTTTTGGGTTAGACGTGGACTTCCATGAGTTGCAATAACCACTTTTTATGGGGCTTGTCTACTTTTTTGCTTAAGTTCTGACTTAAAAATATACCTGTAAAAACTATTCTTGAGGCTTATTTGAAGTAAACGTAAGCCATCATGAGACCATTGCTTTCTCATTGTTCTCGTCTCGGAATAAGGTGGATAAGGCCGTAGTTTACTACGTTGACCACATACGGATTGGTAGACTTTACATATCTTTGAGAACATTATATAGAAGTTTCACGTATGCCGATTTCATCAATATACTTTCCTTGGCGAAAAATTGGAAGCGTATTAAGGATTCAAACCCCAATATCCAGGAATGAGATCGCGGATCATAAGTATGACAGGTAAATAATAGGAAATAGCAGAAGATTTTTGCAACAACTCGTCAATGTATCGCCGTTTTGGTAGGAAATATTTTTTGCATTTTACTCTTAAAAGAACTGTATAATATCGTTCAAAGAAGCTTACCGGCATAAGCTGTTGCGCGCATTCGAAGCATAATAACAAATAAACTGGGCTGCATTTGAACATAAAGTTCTTGAAGGTTTCCATTTATGATGATACGGAAAATATACTTTTAGATGCTTGTATATTGCTTTCATTTTATTACGCGTAAGCATCCGCGGGCTGTCTTTCTGGTTGCTATTTTCATTGCATAGAAAATACATTCGTTTTGATATTTTTTGGACGCGTTTTGGAATAGGTTATGGAGCGTAAAAATTAAGATCCATTTAGTACCGTTCTGACAGGGAAATGGTTCCCGGTTCAATCTCCGGACTACATAGACATGTAAATTATGAAAAGTTTGTTCTAGCTCTAGGTACTTATCCATGGCAAGCACGATACAGCAAATCATTGTAAAAGTCTGAGTATAGATAGCATCATTCGTTTATTCATAATTTTGATAACTTTCTCTCTGTAATTTCTACAGTATAAATTGAATTATAAAAATTACAAGTTAGTTAACATATCAATTAATTAAATAATGCTCCGTACTTATTGACAATCTGTATTCATTATACAATGTCTTTACACACGTATTATGCACTCAAGACAAGGAATGCATGGTAATCAACGATTTAATTAAACGTTTCATTCACTTGATGATTAACTGGAGATTATGCTCCTGTTTAATATGTAAAGGTTCCTTGTAATCTACTGGAATGAAGACATACTGTACATCAAATTAACGACTCGTTTATTAACCACTTGGACAATGTTTATTCAGACGTTTGCTAAGCGTTTTCGCGGTACTTAATCGTCGTTAGGTTTTATTTTTCATTTAACACGTACTACGTAAAGCAAATGTTGGATCGAAAATATATTATCGCCAGTAAAAGAAAATTCGCTCTCTATCATACAGAGATTTTTTACGCAGAACTGTGAGGAGATAAATGACATTAATGTAGTACGAATTATTCTCAATAGTTCCTGCCACATACTGAATATTGAATAACGTTTTCCGCATTGAAATAATACGAGTAAAAAGAAGATTAAATCTTTTATCTTTTTGAAAACATTTATTCTGTGTACGTTGAGAAGTATCAAAGGATATTTGGTGCAAATATAAAAAATATATTTAAAGCACTTGTATGCATTTAGGCGCCATAAAACTGCATATCGATTTACAATATGGTTATAAATTTTATTTTTGTTTTAATAAATACAGAATTACAAAAATAACAGAGGTATTTTTGTAGCCAATTATTTAAAAATTAAAATATTTATGAAACTCTAGTTATGATTCTGGTCGGGAGGATGTTTTCAACGATATATTGTAGATTTTAAATACTCTAAACAATGGGCGTTTATACTTGATGTTTTTGTAGAGAAGTACTTAAAAACGAACGCTCATTAAACCTCGGTGGAGACCAAGTGAGGGGATTAAAAACGTTCTGCAGACGAGTTAACCACCAGCCAGAATCTCTATTAATTTTCAAAAGCGTGGTAACGTATTATCTATCTCTAGTGCACCCCAGTTTTGAGTTGACATTTGTAGTAATCAGTACGGCATAAAAAATACAGGCATTTTAAAACCGAATTTACTACATTTTTTTTTTATTTATTAAATCAACTCCACTAACATTACAGGAATACCTAATTCGTTAGTAAATGTAGTCCAGTGTG
>DWON01010119.1:0-10978 GCA_018251015.1 Phocides pigmalion okeechobee
GCGGGATATGAGGGTGGCGGTGGTACCGCCCCGGGCGAACTCTCACGTCTCTACCACCTTTACTTGATGTAGAGGAATCTAATCTTTTTATTAAGATTAGCCCAATGAAAAGGTAGACGGGCCACATAATGGTAAGCAATGACCTATGAACA
Organism: Phocides pigmalion okeechobee; assembly: GCA_018251015.1. Classification (NCBI taxonomy): domain Eukaryota; kingdom Metazoa; phylum Arthropoda; class Insecta; order Lepidoptera; family Hesperiidae; genus Phocides; species Phocides pigmalion. The sequence continues at coordinate 153 of DWON01010119.1, forward strand.
TTTAAAATACCAGAGCAGTCGCCAAAGAATCGCCGGTTTTGAAGGAGAGCTCTCTTTGCACTCTTCCGATCAGCGAATACTTTAAGACGGTTTTTCCACATTTTATACGTAAGAGTACGTGTTAGAAATCAACGCGCAAACCAAATTCTAGAAGACTGCCACGAATCCAGTTGATACGGATGGAACCTTCTTCGAGTGATGCGGTGGACGTGCACTTAAAACTTAAAACAGGACTGTTGTCCTGATACTCCTGAGGAGTATGGTCGCCTCATTTCTAAGAGTAGCTGACCCCCACACCTCTTCTATCGAAACGCAAGCTACTTCTCAACGAATTATAAAAGATGCGGTGATACCACAACGGTCGAACAACACTAGGAACAGAGTCTGATTTCTAGAGTACTTGTCTTTCTGGGTTCCTTACGACAGAGAAACGATTAATTGCATTAACGGCCCTTGAACGTAGACAGGGATCCTTAAACTGAAAAATATGTTGTTAGATAGTAGGCAATAACCGCGACCTTTAGCAGCCCTTCTATTACTGGCCGCAAAGGGCACTTTATTTAGCATTTTCGTGTTGTTATTAGATAAATTTATCAAAAGCCTTCGGGCGATTCGAAACTTTCAAAAGACCGATTGGTCAACTATCCAGCCTGGCGTGTATAAATATATGTATTATTAAACCTAGAGAATTTATATTAATTACTAGCGACTGCCTACGATTTCGGCCCTTGCCCACGTTCACGTGGGCTTCAATTTTAAGGATTTTCCAACGAGTCCGAAAGTTTGAATTTTCTAATAGCAAAACGTTCTCACGTACTCATACTCGTAACTTTTAAATTACCATAACTTTTAACTTATATATCGATTGAAATGAAACAATAAAAATGTCAAATGAAGTTCATTGCAAAAAATTAATGAAAACCGCACTGAAATCAGTTAAGCTGACTCTAAGATCAGCGCGCACATACGCACAGACAAATATCCAAATAGGCTAACTGATATAAATTCAAACAGCTTGTTTAGGTTTCTATTGCGCTGATAAAGGTTTCTAACATCTAATCTAACATCCGGTTTTATTATTAATATATCTTCTACGTCCAGAACGATCAGTTACAATTTTATTATTTGTAAAAAGATACAGCTGTGCCCACGACTTCTTTTACATGTTTTTAAATAAAAATAGTTTCAATTACTTCTTATAACACCCATTTATCAGAAAGTGTCGTCTAATACGTTTCAATTTACGTACATAACCCTATTTTTTTTAAATAATAATAGCCTAAGCTACTCCTCATAACATCAATTTTAATAGTACAGAGCCGTATAAATGCGTACAAAATTAATATAAATTAAGTCCCCTTAGACGACTGAATCGGCCGATTTCCCCTCGGTTCCGAGATAAATCTCTATGTGTATTTAAATTAAACCTTACCCTCTCTTTACTATGATAAAAGCAAGCCGTTGCATGTTCGGAGGGTACTTTATGTGGATGCTAAATTGGACAGTGAATAAGATCGTACATATTTTCCCTTATTAGTGTGCCTTGTTAGACTTTATTGCTATTAGAGATTATAGAAAATAAGTACCAAAGCTATAAACTAATTTTCCCATAGGCTTATAATATTGTCGTTCTAAGATTTATAGTTTTTAAATTTAAAAATATCTCTTTGTCGCAATATCAGTACTCTGCATCAATGAATAGGATTGTCTCTGCTACGGTTTTTATTATGGTTATTTAATTTACTGGAAATGAGTACCAAAGCTATAAACTATTTTTCCCACAGGCTTATAATATTATAGTTCTAAGATGTCATTCTTAAGGATTTTTTGAGACAGAAATCATTGTGGCAACACCAGTACACAACATGGATAAGATTGTCTTTTATATACTTTTCCTTATTACTTCGCCTGCTAAGGTTTATTGTTATGGTTATTTGGGCTTATTGGAAATAAGAACCAAAGATATAAACTACTTTCCTACAAGCTTATAATATTGTTATTTTAAGATAAATAGATGTTATATTTAAGGAATACATAATTCTTTGTGGCAACACTATTACAGTCTCCTATATACATATCCTTATTACTGAGCCTACAAGGGTTTATTTTTATAATTATTTAGAATTGTTGAACTAAGTATTAAAATTATAATCTGCTTTTCCCATAGGCTTATAATATTATATATAAAGATAAAGGTGTTTTTAAAGGTTTTAAAACTCCTTATGTTTTAAATTGTGATCGACGTATGTGAATTCGATTTTTTTTATATTATTGGAAAAATATAAATAACAAATATATAAAAAATACTGTCCCTTCTTAGTTTTTATTGTTATTGATATTTAGCTAGGCTCTTAGTGAAAAGGTATGATAAGCAAACATTTGACGGTACCTACAGCCCAGAACTGTAGCCTTATGATAAGGCTGTAAGTACAGGTTGACGTTCACACGTAAATACGTTGCTAGTCCTAATGACTGAGATGGTCGACTTGCTTAAAGTATATCTGGCGAATTTACTTCTCTTTTCTAAACAAAACACAAGTGTTATTTTACGGTAGATCGAGCGTCATTGATTCGTCCACAGATAAAATACCCCTACCACCTATCAAGCTACGCTTATTGATTTCATTTACATACTATACATCAAAAATAACATGAACTTACCTAAAGAATTTGCCAACAAGGCCTAGTCCATATTTCCTCCTATTAGAATTATCAGCCAAAGGTTCTATGAGTGAGGCGTGGATGCGCGCCCCTCCCGCACCCCACGACACACTCCTCTCCGGCCTCCGGTACTCTACGGCCGAGCTGAGCGGAGAACGAGCCCTGGAAGCAAAAATAGTCATATTCAACTAGTTCGAAATTTAGTCAATCAAAAATCGTGAGTACCTGCTACGCTTTACAGCACGATGAGCGACTTGGGCCTTTCGGATGAGTCCTAGCGTGAAGGGCCACGTCTCATAATACAAAAATTACTTACAAAGGCTTACAGGTTCTCTTATCTCTGTATTTGTAATTATATAAATGTTATACGTGTAAAGAAAATTGTAATAGTTCAGTAAGCTGCACATACTTCCTCATTGTCCAGAGCTGGGCGTAAATAGGTGCGTCACAGTTTTTAACTGTAGCAGTCGTTTACGAACAATTTGTATATGTGCATTAATGTTTTATATTTGAAATCTTTGAAATTCTTTTGAAAGTCTTTGAAATAGATACAAATATATGTATAGACAAATATATGTGTAGAAATGACTAAATAAACTCTTACAGAATTAACGCAGTCTGATTACACTGGAGTTGGACGGATGACCACAATTGACTAAATTTTCGTACCTTAAAACGGATCGTTACATAATTTATCATATCAATTACAAGTCGTTACACAATGTTACGTTCAAAAATCAGAAAAAACAAAAATCCGTATGGATTCCGCGATAATATCAGTTTAAAATCGTATACCACTGTCATAATCTAACGTGATGAAAATTATATATTTCGGTAGAAGAGGTGCGTTTACAAGTGAGGCGATGATAATTTAACATCAGGTAGCTGACACTTTCATTTGCTATTTTTATAACATAAAAATGGAGTTGGATGCATGTCTACAAATGGAAAAATCTTATGCGCGTTTCCGTTCTTTAAACAGAATGTGATATCTACTACCATAAAAAGTTATTATCGATCGATAATAGTTATTAAACTTTCATGGAAGCCGTAGCGATTTTAAAACAGTAAAAGTTGACAAGAGTTGCGATGCATCTACGTACGAGCTCAGATAAGTCTTCAGTCCTATTTGAGGGTCTAAATGGATGTCTGCGTGCTTGTTTACTACTTCTCTCATATGAAAATGTGATTGGTGATTTAGGCGTTTGACTTTAGCCAAGACGTAATTACAATCCATTTAGGTTCCATTTAGATTAACAAGATAGTTTTTAGACTTACTATACTATGCGCATACATAACTCGGCCTAGAGATTAAATCTCCTTCACAAACCCATGTCACGAAGATTTGGGTAAGTGATATATCTGTCAGGGAGGTACATACAAAATGCCAATGAGACCATTCAGATAAACCCGTGTTCGCTTTGTTACTTTGGTTATTAATTGGGAAAACACTTTAGATAGGATTACTCTATTTAGAAAACATTAGTTGGTATAGTAATTGGTACTTTAAGACCTTTTAAGACTAAAAAATGTACATCTTAATCAAAGTCAAAATATATGTATGTATTCAAATTAGATTCTTTACGGAGCTCTTTGTGAACGTCGATAAATTATAACAGACTCGTAAGGTGTTTCGTATCTTTTGACTCGCCGTGTCGTATACGTTTGTCCTACTACCTACTTCCTAATACTTCTTAATGCAAATAATGTCTCTAAAAAATGTTAAATTACCCACCTATTATTTTTATTTTGCTATAAACTCGCTCATGTACGCGTAAACAAAAATATAAAATGTAAGTTTCTCATGTAAGTGAATTGTGAAATTCTTAATGAGAAATAGTCTCTAAAACCTAAAAAAGTTTGAATTTTTAGGACCGCGTCCCGTTGTATACTATTTTTGTAAGTACTAGTTCTTGCCCGCGACTTGACTCGAATAGAATTCGATGATCCAATGTATACCAATAAATAATGCCGCTCGCTTTTTTATTTTTACCATATCATGGTATGTATACGATATCAAAATGATACAATTTTTATTGTACCTTAATGGTGTCGGAATGATTTGTTTTCATGGTATCGTCATCATATTGTGCCGCGCGATTTGTTAGAGTTTTAAATATTCTCTATGTAGTTGTTTATTAAACCATTTTGTAAATACTTATAATGTTAACTCACGAAATGCATAAACTTATTCAATAATAGATATGATGACGTTGAAGTCAACATTCAAAGTTTATGTATAATTGTGTTTGAAAACCTCTTCGTATGCAGTACAACTAGTCTAGCTGTAACTTTTTCGAAGGTTTTTACACAGTCACCTTTACCATAACAAACTTTTCTAAAAACTTTTGTATGTGCGAAAGAAATACTTAAGTATGAAAATTTGTTTTGAACTGTTTGTTGATTGTGTATTCTCCTATTACAAGACGAACTCTTTACAGGTAGGGTAAGTCAAAATATCACTCTAGCATGCTGCTCCATTATGAATATGTGAATATAATGTTTATACTTTAATATAATAAGGGCAACTTGTGCATTTTTTTATGTCAAACGATACAAACGTGTGCAAACCACCTGATCACCTGTAAGGAATCAAAGCCTTTCTAGCCTATAGAAAAAGCCTATAGATATCCACGTACACGACTGATAAATACGCCTGAAATCCTATCTGACCTCAAACGTTACTATTCCTAAGGACTAAAATGGCCGCTTCGCTTCAAAGTTTACCCGGCAACTGCACCTCTCCAAACAAAACACAGTAATGCTTTACGGCGGATTATGAGGGCGGCGGTGATACTTCCCCGGTCAAACTATAGTTCTCCCAGCTTTAAAATATGTCACATGTTTTCAAACCATCCAAAACAATTCCGACAAGATATCACAACTGCCGTCTGTTGATTAAAATAGGGAATATGTCACGACTGTAAACTGTTGGTACAACATGATTTACGAAGCGCAGAAGCGAGCATATTTTTTTACACTCACGGTGACCCATTCAATTCTTGCCGCACCCTAAGTTGCTTAACTTTGTCGACTGTTTTTGATTAACACAAAAACAAGATCAGACTAGAATAGACATTAATATTACAATTACAAGGACAAAACGGGTTCTTTTTCAAAGCGATTCCCCTTAAATTGAAATATCCGTAATCACTTTTTTTAGATCGTATACCTTCTCACTAGGATTACATTACCAGGGAATGAACCCAAGCCTTTTGCACAACAGATCGTCTTGGTAAATGTTGTCCAACACAAGTTATTCCTTTTCTTATAATGAAAGAGTAAGCAACGGGCATGCAGGCCACCTGATGTTGAGTGGTCACTGCAGCCCATGGACAACCACGTCCAATTTCAAATAGAAGAGAAATTCTATTTAAGGATGGACACGGATGCGTCCTTACACTTGAGGACTGAGTTGGTCGACTCCAATAATGTGTATTCCGTTTTTATTTTAAGCATAACAATTTAAACTTTTACTCGAATCTAAACCGTGCTGGTGTTATAAAGTGTATAGTTATAATCAAGAACTAATTAATCTGTCAAGTTAGCAACATGACGTTGTAACAAACTTGGTTTAACTTGACGCGAATATTAACTAACCCGGCTCCTACGAGTATCGATAGTTGAACTAACTTACACGTTTTACTTAATTTTGCAAACTGCTGTAATAAGAACTTTTGCCCAACAGAGGGCAACACTGACACACTGGATTCACATCCATTTTACTGCATAATTTTATCGTATAAATAGTGGCAAGTCTTTTATATAAAATGTGTGTGCGTATTTCGTCTCTAAATAGTATAAAAGAAAGTCGCTCCTTTGTCTGTACGCTTAAATTGTTCAAAATACGCAACGGATTTTAATGCGGTTTTCATAAATAGATGGAGTGATTCAAGATAAAGAATTTATGTCTAATAAAATCCATATTATAGTGGAGAAAAGTAGAGAATTTCAAAGGTTTATAATGTGATATCGTGCACTCATCCAAAACGAGATCTAGTCGTTAGTTACGAATAAAATATTTCGGTTTCTTTCTATATGCATAGTATACGTCGTTTGCACCTTACCGCTTTACACAGGAAAGAAAAATGCAATTTCTCTGTCGTAATTATGCACGTTTATCAAATATCCATTTAACTTGTCAAATAAATCCAATAAACTTTAATTTTATCGGTTAAACATAAATACTTCACGGACTAGATAGTGTTAATGTATGAAAAACGTGGTTATTCATTTCAAATTAAGTTTAAATTTTAAATTTAAGTTAAAAAAAATTAAATATGTAGATATAACTAACAGGGATTACATCATTAGCAGAAGTTTGATCAACTTGCCTTTGAAACCTTTGATGTGTAGAAGTCGAGTGCCATAAAAATATCAAACAATTAGTCGCACGTTTGATTGAAGACACTGTTAACAAGAGGGGTAGTGCTTATGTTACGAAGTGAATTGCGATCGCTACTCATTGCAATAATGCGGTCAGCGTTCTTGGTACCACGCATGGGAACGGCCTCCCTAACCGTTTTTCAGGTGAGTTTTATATTATCATTTTATTGTAATTATTGTTATGGTATTCTGTTATACTTCAGTTAATGAAATAAAAGTTCTTCTAAAATACATTAGCATCCCTGTTAGTATTAGAACAATGCAATATCTTTATTAAATTAATTATTAAAATTAAATTCAATTACCTTATTAATTTTAACTATTTTTATAATATAACACAGTAATTACATTTAAAATTTAATTTAATTACATTACTAATTTGGATGATTTTTTTAGATAACATTGTAAGGGTATCTTACTTTTATTCAACATTGCAAGTAAACGTGATAATGGGTGTAGAATGTGGTATAAATATAATTGAAGAGTAATTAATCTGTCGGCGTAGCAACACGACTGTGTAATGAGCCGGCTTGGCGTTACTGGCAAAGCTCAGCGCTAATATTAACTAGCGCGGCGTCTCTAAGTTGTTTGAAAGCATGCAAGCACTGTTCAAAGACTTTGATGGACGAATGAGCTTACTTTTCACGCTCCAAGCTCTTTTATAAAATAAGCGAGGTAAGTTCAAAGTACTATTTTAATATTTTTGAATGAATATGTAATGCGTTATTTTAAAAAACCTTTTATGTATATTTTTTATAACATCTATCTCTTAACATAAAATACATTATAATGTCTACCTCCTAAAGTAATATAAATACATTCAAGTTTTTAATATCTTTTATGTTTTGAATTAACAGTATTTATATATCTATTTTTACGTTTGTATAGTAAAAATAAGACTAAAAAGAAACTTTATAAGTTTGCATATGGAATATCTATGTGCCTTGGGTATAAAATTAAATCGTCTAGAGTGACGTCAAACAGTATGACGTCTGTTATACCATCACCGCCTACCATAGATAGCTGTAACTAACTTTATATAGAATAGTAAACTCCGCTGAAATGAATACGTTGCTATTTCGGGAGACTAAATTGGTAGCTTCATATATTCTCATGCCGTCATAAAGAAAGAAAAGCCAGTTGAAGTTAATACGTTGCTACTCCCGAGGATTAAGTTAACGTCATATATAAGTAATAAAGGGCGTTCGTGCTCATGCGGCATGGTGTCAAGAACACTGGCCGCATTCCCACGTTGAATAGCGATCACAATTATCTACGCGACATTTGAAACAGCCGTTTTGTCACCAGCAGCGTCAACCAAACGTCGGACTAATTGCTTAAAAATTTTTTTGGCCCTCGGACCCCACGGACCTAAGATTTCGAAGCCAAACAGAACAAATACGTAATCACTACTAAATTAAATAGAATAACATATAACAATATTAATAATTTTTTTAATTTTAATTTTTTAAAATCAATTACTTGGTGACTGCATGAAACTGGATTATCTGAAGAATTATGATCTTAAACCAGCTTCTAATCCGAACCCATCCCAAACATACATTTTTACGATGGTTCGCTTTAGATAAGGGTTTTCGGGGCAATAAACATCGGCATCTTCGGTAATAAAACTAAAAAAATATATCAGCGACCCCATTAAGTAAGCGAATAGCTGCCTCCTATACTTTTTTCGATTTATTGAGGGTTTTTCTGGTTAACTAACTTTGACGTATTATGTCGGTTTTTGGGGACATGGTACGACACTTTGATGTATGTTTATTTTATGTAATGAAAACAGCAAACGCACATGCAGTTCGCTTGATGGTAGGTGGTCACTATCGCCCATAGACATTTGTAACCTCCACATAAAGCATACACCAATATAAAGAACAAGAATTCACAGATGCGTTGATACATAGAGTTTTTAAAAACTTAGTCTTGTATATTTAAGGTCTTGTAATGTTTATATTGTAAAACCTGATGTCGTTTCCGGGGTTCTATTTAGTATGATGCGTGACCAACTTATCTTAAAAAAAAGTTTTTGTGTCTTTTTAACTGCGTCGTTTTAAATAAGTTGTGAAAAGAACTCAAGAATACATCCCTGTTATCATATAAAGATATTTTTTAACGGAAAAACTACAGATTTAATCTACCACAATTTTTTGTACTTAGGTTGCTTGTGCTTAGGTCTTGTTATGAGCTGAGCTTTATAACACTATGTTAACTTGGAACTCAGCAATGATCAAAGAAATCTATGATAATCTTTGTAAGAAATATTTTCCAAAATCGTTATTTCTTCACCGTTTATAGCAGGTTTATATTTCACGAGAAAAGCTGGAAGGTAGCATTAGACTTATACAAAAAAAAATAAAAACACTAACTTCATTTAATGAAGCAAGTGGAGCTAAGGCTGTTACCGACCAAAGTAATGACGAAATAACTATTATTATCTAATCTCGACGACCTATGTAATATAGCTGTAACCGTAACGGTCTGATAAGATGGACTCAGATTCGATGATGGACCAAGATATCTTAACGATTAATTTTGATTTCTGTTTTGGGTCTGGGTATCGATGTTTTGGTTTTTGTGTGTCTGAAGCACGCACAACATGGGAATTATTTTTGTGAGGCTATAAGTGTAGAAAGCGTTATTGAGTAGAAAACATAATAAATTAAAAAACAGCGATTTACCCCTTGGTTCCGTCAACGGCGTCGACGTCGTCATGGTGCTGCTGGTTGAGTGGCGACGTCAACGCCGGTGGCGCAAAGAAAACGTCGTCAACGTCAGCGTCATCCTGAGGATTGCTGACGCTGCCGCGAAATGATCGCGACCACTGCGCTGACGTCGACTGCCGCGATCGACGTGTCACCGCCTGTGGAAAAAAAATCGTTTTATTTATTGAACGCAACATTTTATAACCACTGGTGGATGTGTATGTATGTGTATGTGTGTGGAGGTGTATGGATCTCTCTCTACAAGTGGAGTTAGAGTTCGATAGTGAGTGAACACGGGGTATAGGTCGATCGAGGAGGTACCACCGCCGCCCTCATAATCAGCCATAAAGCATTACTTGTGTTTGGAGTTGGCTTGGAGAGATGCGATTGTCGGCTACACTTAGCGAGGCAACTATCGCAGTCCTCAGGAGTAGTAACGTATCTACGTTCGAGCTCAGTTAGGATTTCAGTCGTGCTTGCGGTTGTACGTGGATACTGAGACTACTTAACATCAAGCTCGTTTGCTACTCTTTGCGCATAAAAAAAGTTAATAACAAGCAAGTATGACATTTCGCCACTATCGGTCACCCATCCAACACGCGACTGCGTCGAAATTGTTAACTTTGTTAACAATTTAGCTGCGGCGCTCATCTATTAGGTCGGGTCAGCGTTGCGGAAGGCAGCACTAAAATGGAGCTTATATCTCTAAACTGAAGATGCGCCAATAATTCACTGATGATTTTTTTAGCATCTGTCTTATCTACGAATACACAGACGTAATGTTCGCTCCTAGCCAGCGTCTAGTACTATTATTCATCCATAACCTATACAGATTTATACGTACAACATAGGTGTATACAAGCCGCAAGCGCGTTGCGCCGTGCAATACACAGCAGTGTTGATCGCCGCAGGGAAAGTGTAAATCATTTAATATGTACACAAGTCTCAGATAAAAAAGGTGGTAGAGCCGTTAGAGCTCGCCCGGAGCGACACCACCGCTACCCTCATAACCCGCCGTAAAGCAACATGTTCTTCATGTATTGTGTTTCGGTTGGGGAGGTG
>DWON01010120.1:0-10978 GCA_018251015.1 Phocides pigmalion okeechobee
CATTTCCATCAACTGATTATACAAAGACACCATCTGCTCGTCATCCTTACACTGTTTTAACTGGTTGCTATAATGAAACAAAATTTATTGGTGAAATGAGAAATACAACATATCACAGATCACAAAAATTTACAGACTGCATACTCAATACTATAGTTGGCATAATAACAACACAAGCTGGTACATGCTGGTAGAATTTGTAAAATTTTACCATAGAGGAATTAATTCACCATCAAGACTATTTCTAGATTAATTGTTGTATTTTAGAGGCAAAATGCAGTTACTGGCTGATAAATGGACTGCATGGTGCATAGAGTACTGTTGTTACAGTTAATTTTTTGTGGCAGACTTAATGTTGACTTTGGTTCTGACTTCTAGAGTATATGGCGTTATTTATAAAGTAATGATCATCCGGTGTACTGCATGGTCCTTTGCTATTGTTATTACATAAACATGTGCATGATTTAAAGATTTTTAAAGACAATATGTTTTTGACAATTTTTAATTTTTTTTTTAAGTAAATATATGAAGTACTTGATCAAAATAATGTCGTAGTTATGATTACTACTTACCTTATTTCTTCCACTTTAGCATAAGACTTAAAGTAAGTTAGGATTTCCTGCAGTTTATGAACAGCTGTAAACCTGCCATTGAGTTCTGTGAGCACACCTTCATTTCTAGCCATAAAATCTTCCACCTTCTGTTTTAGCTTTTCACTTCTTTCTTTGAGGTTCTCAATATGTTTAGAATTGGACTCAGCCTTTTTTATTGCCGTGGATAGCTTTGTAGGCACTTCATTGTTAGCAGCATTTAACTATAAAAATATAAAACAATATTATTAGCTATAAAAAGTTTTAAGAGTGTTCATTTTATTTTATTGTACATTCAAAACTATTCACTTAATGTATCAAATTCCAATAAAAGGAATTAAAATAAAAAAAATAATATCACTACAATATATAAAACTATTTACAAGGCCGCGAAGTTGATCTCTTCTGACAACTAATTCATTTTCCAATTGGTAGACGCTCGCCAAATTCTCAACTTCTCCACCAATTTTAGAATTAAGATCGTCTATTATAACTTTTTTAACTTCATCTGTTAGACAGGTCCTAGCACTGAACATTTTTTCATCTTCATCCATTTTTAGTCTAATGCAGAATCCCGAGCTTAATACATGAACATACTCGCACTCTACAATGATGTAAATCTTTTATTTCTCGTATTTTTGCGACATGTATTCAAATCAAAATCAAAGCCGCGTATTGATTTTCTCTGCCATTGGACAAATCGGATACGACAGTTGACATTGACAGTGACGGCCATGACGTGTTTAAGTTACTTCTGACATTTTTTGAATTTACGCATTATTAAATTTCATAAACACAATAATTTCATATGTTTCTGTTTTAATTTATTATTTTATTCTCATATATACAATGATGAAAATCTAAAATCTATGTAATTAAAATAAAAACCTAACACAATAATTCATTTAATATTAATATTAAATATACATCACATCACAAAAAATGTAATATTAAAATAATAAAGTCAATAGTACTTTATATAAAATATTTGAAAATTTTTAAAAACATTCCATTGATTTGTTGTACTGATTATACGTAAAATAGTTTACTAGTATCTATGAACACAAATGACAATTATTTTTGGCGACATTTGATTGGAATTAATGAAGTTGTCAAAATGTTGTAACATTTAGTAAACAGTTTTAGTCAGAGTAAAATAATTGGTTAAAGCAATGTGATAGACTTAAAACCGAAGAAATTATTATCAGCATAAATAAAGACTGCAAATGTTATTATTATAGCATTAATTTGAAGACAATTTTATTAATAACATTGATATGTTTCTGTAGTTTCTTTTCATTCCATTGCAAGTGCTTTTCAAAATGTTGTCGTTCTTCACAAAAAACAAGAATGATATTATCTATTTATCACTACTTCTATTTAGTGTTTTCATAGGTCCTTACTATAGGCGATTGAGTTCGATTAATTCGAAAAAATGGGCAGGTTCCATTCTGGGGATTTTGCTAATAACTATTGTATCAGGATACAGTGCCATTCATCCCATATTGTCGGCATTACTTGGGATAATTGCTATAAAACTAACTACAGTCAAGTAAGTGAAAGTTAATTTACAATTTAATTTTGTTTCATTTTAATCTATACAAATAAATTAAATTGTAGTGTTTCTTTGTAATATACAAATAACCGCTTTTTACTAAATGCATATGTATGTGTACGTGGTACATATACCAAAATAAAGTTTTTTTACAAATTTTGTCTGTTTATCTGTCTTATCTGTTCCATAATCTAATCCGTAAGCTCTGGAACTGCTGAACCGTTTTTTGACAGGACTTTCACAGGCATATAGCTGATGTAATAAGTATTAACTTACGCTACTATTATTTGAGAATAATGTATAAAATAATAAGGCGGATGAAATTTCTTTTAATGTGTACTTAAATACATCAAATTTTCGTCATCTGTAAGCCAAACCAGTAAGTATTAACACTACTTGTGTACATGCCGCATGCGAAGTAAAGCACAAGAGTTGTATTTCCCGCAATAAAAGTGTTAAATATACCTCCCTTAGTAAGCCTTTTAACTTTCAATACATCTTGACAATACTGTTATTTGGCAAAAATTCTGCATCTACACTACATTTTTGAAATTATATTTATAATGTTATGCTTTAAATTCAATTGTAAATACGTTTGTCATTCTATTTATCTAGCCTATTCAAAATGTTGATAAAAATGACATAAATATCACTAAAAGTAATATTTCTGTGTAAAATGTACACTTATTGTCTTTTGTTTTATAATTGATATCACAATATTGTTATAACTAAACCACATGATTTTTATTACATCACACAAAATGTTTTACTACTTACAAATATACTAAAATTTAGTATTATTCCTAACAGAAGTCTTATTTCCAGATATTGCCATATAGCAACATTCTTCTTAATGTTTGGCTACCTTTTCTTCTTTCGACTGGCTGACAAATTTGGGTTGCCATTATCTTCAGGTCAAACAAACTTAATAGTCATGGTTATTGTATTGAGAGTGATTGGAGTAGCATTTGAGATCAATGGTTCCTGGCTGGCTGTAGCTAAGGAAAAGAAAAAAGAAAATGAGCCAAAGTCTGATAAAGTAAGGGATACTGATGATGATTTTCTGGAGCTCATAAATCCCAGTTTTATTGACTTGTTCCATTACGCATTTAACTATATTGGATTGCTTACAGGTAATTGATACTTGCTTTACAAGTCACGTATTTGCACATTTACATCTATGCTTAATATTATGTATAAACATACTCAAAGTGGGACCCAAATACTTGTTAATGGTGTTCTGTAAATACTTATTATTATTAAAATGAGCAAGTTTTCAAATACACTTAATTTTTTGTTTTTTAGTCACATTTTTTATTTTGCTTGTAGGCAAAGTAATATATTTTATAATTCTGTTGTTTTTTTCCTTTGATTAAAATAATGTGTTTATTTTCTTACCAAAATTCAGAAGATGCATGACCACCAAACAGGGCTATTTTCTAATTATTATTTGAAGTCCTAAACTTTAAATGTTATGTTATGAGAACCTGAGTGTAATTTTATGCACTTGACTATAAACTGTGTATTTGGCACATACATGAGTTTAAAAGGGTTGAAGTAGACCATATATGGGTAGAATTACATATAAATTCAATTGAATACTATTTCAGGTCCATACTACAGATACAGGACATTTGATGACTACTTTCACTTGCCTTTCAGTAAATATGTAGATTGTACTGGCTTCACTATCAATACATTGAAGATTGTGCCATTGTACATATCCTTGTATCTGGCATTTTCACACTTATGGCCCTTAGAGGTAAGGTTTTTTACACACATAACATTTGCAGAGGTGATTCTTGCTTATATTTACATTATTTTGACATTCATGCGCTTCATTTATTCATTTTTTGGGGTACATTATGAAAATGTAAAGTAAAAGAAATTACTTATTGCTATGGAAAATATTATAATGTTTACAAAGACTAAAACAAACTCAACATTGTTTTATTAAATTATCTATAAATCTCATAAGACATGAGCATATAACATTCATAAAAATCTATATCATATTACATGTAATCAAAAAGTTTAATGAGCAAGGCTGTGCTGCTCAAAGTCCATTTGAATTGATACAAATTCTTACCTTATATTAACATATTTGTAGATATTGATATGTTAGGTTCATTGATTGTAATTATCAGTAATTCTAGTTAATTTATTTCGACATACTACATATGAAAAATAAATATGTCACAAGGTTTACTTGAAGTTGATCTGAAATGCTGATGTTTTATAGGTTTTATTAATTTGGACTAGGGGATTCACTTGAGACCTATTGTCATTTTATGTGTCATTACGGGTGAGAGAATTATAATTGCACCAATGATCACTTCTGTCCTTATAATACACCATGAAGCAATTCTTGTGTTTTGGTTGGAGAGGTTTTTATGGCTCTGGCAAATTTTACAAACAAGGATGTAATGTTGAGTAGCTATGTGTATGACTACAGATAGTTATACAGTCCCATTTAAGGTTGGATATAATATCCAGTAGCCAACATGCTTATTTGCTGCTTTTAAAAAAAAAGAAATGTATAGGGATTTGAAATTTACTACAAGAGGTTTATTGTAAATTCCGTGTAGGTACAATGTTATACTAAGCAGTACAAGATGATGTATTAGAGAAGTAATAAAAAAAAACCTTCCTTTTTTAGTATGTTTTGACCGAAGAACACAACAATAGCAGCTTTCTCTATAGGATGATGTATCCTTGGGCTCTTTTCGCGGCATTTCGTCAACGTATATACTGTGGTATGACGCTCGCAGAGAGTGTATGTAATTCTGCGGGACTTGGCGCTTATCCTGTGCAAGGTCGAAACCGACCTGGACACGGTCCTCGGACGGGGTACCTCAAGTTAAAGCAGATGTGAGTATGTTAATTAAGTTGTAATTATAGGATGTATCAGTTGTTACATAAGCTATACTTATCTATCATTACTTTTTATGTAATTGATGGTGAAAGTAGACAGTGAGCAGGCATTTCATCTGATGTTAAGTGGTCTCTGCCATATTTGTATATTTTGTACAAAATCTACATAGACCAATATTATTTCAAACACAGTACTACTGAGGTCTAAAATGTTAGAATCCTAGAAAAAGTTAATCTGCCTTACTAGCCTTCGAGCCTGTTGAATAATACCTTCTGCAATGTGAAAATCTCTCAAGGGACATTTAATTTTGTAACTATGCTCTAGTGTAAAGTTCTGAAACCATAGTACTTTAGTATTGTATAGAAGTGGAAGTTTTTTATTTTACTTGTTGAATTAACCTTAATAACTAACTTATATTCATATGTTTACCTTTAGGTCGGAAGATGAGGCAAAAATAACACAATATGACTTCAGAACAGTGGAGTCAATGGATGTATGGGGTTGCGAGACTGTTGAGACATTGAGAGATTCCATGAAAGTGTGGAATATGGCCGTTCAGTACTGGGTTGCTATGGTTGTGTACAAGCGGTTCCCTGTTAAGGCTTTGAAGTAAGTAGTTTTGAGAATATGTAGGGAATGAATTTAAAGTAAAAAGTTGAACTGTTAAGATAGGTTCCCTCTGATCATTGTAAAGCAGATGCTTAATCATCTTTAGGTTTAGTCAGACGACCTTCTTTGCGCAGCTTTACAGTAGAGTAGGTTTCTGATAGAAGGCTTAATGGGAATTAACTAGGTGACGAATGATACCTCTTAGTTAAATGACTCAAAAGCATCAGAATTACATGACTCAAAAACATCAGAGTTACAGCTAATGTAGGATCACGACTTTCCTAAAATAAATCTATATCTTAAAAGTAAAAGTAAATAAAAATAAATCTGATTTATAATTATATGAATAAGTATTTTAAATAAACAGTTTTCTTTGATGGAGTTTAGAAAAATGTTAAAGTTACGTTTTATAGGCTAACAATTCTACTTGGCTGACAATAGTAACTCGCTTTTAAATGTTTTTCGTCTCAATAGATTATAGTAATTAATAATAACTATATGACTAGAAAAGAAGAATCATTTAAGGACAAATAAGGAAATTACACTTTTTATTTCAGTGTTAATGGCTGTATCCATATAAAAGTGCTAAAAAAATGACTCGCTAAACTTGTTTCAATAGGTATAATTGTAACTCGGTGTTGCAACTATTACAATTGTTTTCCATAATATAAAAAAATCGCTCTTAACTTAATCTTAACCTGTCACAGTAACATTTTAAATTTGGATGTAAATATATATTTTGTTATGATGTACGATTAGATTTTTAGTATGATTTAGATTTTACAGTTATTTTTATAAAAAAATGTGCAATCCTGCAATTTTTATGCCAAGGATCTCTAGAGCAATTCCTCCACACATGGAAAAAAACCGTTAAAGTGGTAACAACATTGTAACAACTGAAATCATGTACATAACGGATAATAGTAGTAACTCTATCACTAAACTAGGATTGATTTAACTTTTGCAACAGAATACTGTCAAGGAGTAAGTCTTTGTGTAAGTATAGGTTTATTATTTCTCACCTTTTGTTTTGCAGAATTCATGCGGCTCTCTTCGTGTCTGTAATCTGGCATGGTTTTCACGCTGGGTATTTCTTCTGCATTTACTTCTGTCCATTCTATTTGATGGCTGAAGATATTTACTACAAGCTTTACTACAAAGATGCCACTGGACAGGTAATTTATACTTGAAATTGATAATTTTATTTTTCTTAGAAACTTGACCAATGTTTAAGATTTTTTTTGGTATGTTGGTGTCATCTAGATGACTATGAACTGTAGTTGGATGGTAGATGGCGTTGTTTTGATCCATCTCTTCCTTAAATTTCATGCCATTTTTTGGGTTGGTGACAAAAACCATGTTATCTTAAACATGGACCTTGTCAATAAAATTCTAAATATTTTTATTTCAATTCTGGTTCAGCTAGTTTAGACTTTTTAAGAAAATTTTATTTCGTTTTTCCCTTTTATATTACGACATGGTAAATCTCTTTGAGTCTTAATTGATTAATTGCTGAATAATCTAATATTTATTTCCACAGAAAAAGAAGGTTATAGGCTTTATAATGTGGTTCCTGAGATCTCATTCGGAGTCGTATCAAGCAGCCGCTTTTCTTCTCCTGACCTTCGACCGAATCTGGATATATTATTCATCCGTGTATCACTATTGGTATGGAGTGTGGCTGACGTTCTTAATACTTGGCCTTATACTTAATGTTATTAGGAAACCAAAGAAGATAAAAAGTGACGAAAAACCAACTTTAGTTAAGAAGGTAAAGGAATAAATTTGGCAATGACTTGGAGGTTTAGGTCAATTCATATCATAAATGTAATAGACAGTGAAGTAATATTATGAGAAAGGAGTCTTGGTGAGAGGTTTACTTTAAAAATGGGTAGGGTATACAGCTTAGTTGGACTTTTAGGAAAATTGTTGGATTTTCTTAAACATTGTTATTTGATGAATAACATGGATAATAAATTCTAACTGCCTTGAAAAGGGTTCTGGATTCCACTCCCGGTAAGGCTAAAAAATTAAAAAATAAATTTTCGAATATTTTTAATTGATAAATTTTAATTTCTTTCAGGGACTGGGTATTTAATTAGTTTTTGTGTTTTTGTGTGCCCATGACATCCACAATATTAAGATTTATTTTTAGTATGGTTTAGTTTCTATCAGTTTAGAAAACAACTGTTTGTCATGACGAAGCATTTTGTACATCGTAGCTTCCCGTTATAATAAACGGCATCCTCTTAAAATCGCATTTTGTTGTCTACAGACATATATTTTTCTGATTGATAATCATCTAAAAGGGCTAGATATCGTACACAATAATTATTATAGTGATAAAACATCATTTAGTATAATCTCATACGTATTAGAATAATAAAAAATTACAGACTAAGTTGTTAAAACAGTTTTAGTGAAAATTAAATGAAATGTATTTGATACTATAATAATTCTTTATGTATTCGGTGAAAATTGTCAATTAGACAGTCTTTAAGGTCAAGTCGAGTCAAGTAGACAGTTTTATACGTATGTAAATATAAAATTTTTGAAATAAATTTTGCTATTGAAAATTGTAATACATTTATTATATAATAATTGTTTTAACACTTTCCCTGCGGCGCGGATATACATATATGATCGGGTCAGTATTGCGGGAGGCGGCCCTAAACTGGAGCTTATTTGATTATACTGAAGATACGCCGACAAATTACTGAAATATTTTATGTGTATCATCTACGAACACACAGACGTAATGTCCGCCCCCAGTCTTATAGCGCCGACGTAAAAACAGCACTTGTTCGCGCGTAATCCATACCATTTTGTCGCTACAACACAGTTGTGTAGGAGCCGCAAGCGCATCGTGCCCAGATATACACAGCAGTGTTGTAGCCGCAGGGAAAGTGTTAAATAAAAATAGTTAAACAGTTGTTTAGTTACAACGTTTTTTATTTTCTAACATTGTAATTTTGATGGATACTTTGATATGAATAACGTTTAACTATTCAAGCGTTTTAACACTTTTTGGTAGTAACGGGGTAAACATTTAGTCACATTAGTGTCATTTGTCCTCTAGTGAAGAAATAGTTGTCCTACTATGGGACTAGACAGACAGCATTTTACTTGACATGCATTCCTGTTATAACAATGGTGAGATTTTTGTAGTAGTCTTTTTACATGGTTCGAATTATTATTTACTACCTTATGTAGGTACAAAAGTGTTGGAAAAATGTAAATAAAGCTTTAAAATATTTGTTGCTTTTGATTCCTAAAATACTAATATATCTTTTGTATAGTCAATGAGAATCACAAATGGGGCTACATTTCAGTTCTTAACAATTTCCCGTGAACGTTACTGCTGATGGAGTGCTATTTTTACGTCGGCGGTACAATACTGCGGGCGGAAACGTCTTTTTATTCGTAGATACTAGATGGATGCTAAAAAATACGTCATTTCTGTGAATTATCGGCTCATCTCCAGTCTTAGAGTAAAGTCTAAAGTGTAAGGAGTAGCAACGCATCAATATACCAGCGCAAACAAGACATCAGTCTAGTTTGAGATTACTTACATGTTCATGGGCTATATGGCTATATACCCTACTTTTTCAATTGCGCATAAAGTAACCATGATTTATATTGGTTTTCTAAAATTATGATGATTGTGATTTCTCATCTGTCTTACGTACTATTGTAATAACTTACGTTTTTACTGAAACACTAATTAAATAAAAGTTTTACTTTGTTCATTTATACCAATTAAATACAAAAAAATGGGTCAGTTAATTAAAATAAAAAAAATAATGTTAATAAAATTATTTAATGGACAACAATTATTGCTGTAACAGCCACGGTGAGTTATGTTAAAGCACCTTACATTTAATATACATACTTAATACATACATAGTTTTAGATTTAAATATAAAATATAGAATTTAATCTCGTATCACATTGTAGATGTATTGTCGTATCAGGTACGTCAAGATCACTGTGAGGCTGAAAAAAGAAATATCATACAGAAATATTAAAATAGAATTCATTCAACCGTTTCTATGTTTTTTACAATTCAAAACTACAAATAAAAATCTTTTGAATGGAAATAATAATGTACAAAAGTCTCCACACATTAATTAGTGGACATACTACAAGGCATACTAAAAATAACTTTATAAACAAAATGGCGCTTAAAATTTTGTGACATTGATACATTTTGTGAATATTTGAGTTTAAATATTAATTATAGAAAATTTCTAATATATTATTTCAAGTGATATTTAGTTCGAATTATATATTTAGGTACATAGAAAAAAATCTGTAAACATCTCACCACACGCTTAGGCATGCAATAATTAGGTTTAGTTCAGGTCCTATATTAGTCTGCTGTTTTTAACCTGCTTGAAGTAAAATGTAATTAATTGAGTAAAAGAGGAGAAATAAAGTATTAGTAAGAAAATAAACTAGATTTAAGTTAGCTTGTGATTCTTTTTATTTACAGTGATTTATATTTATATATATGGCATCAGATAAAATTTCATATAACATTCCTTTTCTAAATAAATGTTAGTGCAGTTGAAATATACTTTTATATTCATTTGTAACATGTATGATAACTTAAGAAAAATGATAATAATTATGAGTATTAATATTAAATAAACTACAATTAAGCGCTAAAGCTTAAAATATAGAGTATTAAGATTCCAAAACCGTCAACAAAGAAATTGCCTACGTTAGTGCGCTAAGAATAGTGCTAAGGATAAAAAGTTTATGACAAATTAAAAAATGCGAAGCAATAAACAGATCTATTATATCCTAGTAAAGCCTCACCGCTATGTACGTTATGTGTTGTCAAGTATTATTTACCTAACATTCCAACCATAGCTAGGCTTTGAGGTGTATGCTCCGCTGTGGGACGCGTAATTGTGTCCGTAATTCCTATTTTGTGCCGGCTGCTGATTTCCTGATGGATAATTTTGAGAGTTAGCACTTCTCGAGTTATGGTAATAAGGATTTTCCATAATTGGTCTGGTATTGAAAATGTTGCTGAGACCACCACCCTTGGACACGTTACCTAGGATGTTTTCTAGAATGTTCGACAGTCCTTGACCGTTGCCGCCACCGGGTGTACCACGTCCTCCATTAGCGAAGTTATTCAGAGTATTGAAAATACTGTCCAAGGGGCCTTTTCCTCCAGACGAACTTGGGTTTGAGCTGGGACGATCGTATGGACTGTTACCGCCATATGGAGAATTACCACCATATGGGGAACTACCGCCATGTGGGGAATTACCGCCATATGGAGAATTGCCACCATATGGAGCATTACCGCCATACGGAGACTTAACGCCATAT